>JBBPBX010018090.1:11683-37607 GCA_038048925.1 Garcialebias charrua
AAGTCAAAGTCAAAGTCAACTTTATTGTCAGAACTGCAATATGTACAGGACATACACAGGACCGAAATTGCGTTTCTCTCAGTCCCTCGGTGCAACAGTAACCATCTAAACACTAAAACATTTAATAAACATAAGCATAAAATAGTAAAAGTGTAACACTGTCCTGAGTTTTTCATAATAGTATAAAAGTATGAAAATTTACACCAACACTGAAACACCAAACACCCCTGAAACACCAAACACCCAATGAACATAAGCATAAAATGAAATAATAAAAGTGTAATACTGTCCTGAGTTTTTACATAGTAGTATAAAAAGTATAAAAAGTATATCTATAAAATAAACTGAAGGTTCTAGCATTGACATTTGCAAAGAGTGGCACAGCAGCATATAAGTTAATGTACACAGTATATGTATGAGGTAGTTGATGTTGGTATAGAGGCAAAGTGGCATATGCAGTGAGGCACATAAGGCACATTTGGCATCCTTAGATAAGGCTAGTCAGAGAATGCTATATATGTATCTGCAGTAGTATAGATAAAAGTAGTGTAAATGTAAACAGTAGTAATAAATGTAAAGCAGTAGTAGTAAATGTAAACCGTATTAATAAATGTAAACAGTGAATGTAAACAGTAGTATGACTATAGGCAGTAATGTAATACAAACATTAGTGCAAATATGAGAAGTAGTGCAAACTGAATGAGTACATGACCGAGAGTTTAGTGAATAACCCGTTTGATGACACAGGGTCCAGTGTTAAAAACTTTGTGTTGAGTGGTAATGTGTGAGAAAGTTTTTTGTGTTAAGGCAGTTCAAATGGGAGGGGAGGCAGAGCAGGCAGAGTGTTTAGCATTCTGACTGCCTGATGAACAGAGCTGTCTCTCAGTCTGCTGGTTCGAGCCTGGAGACTCCTCAGTCTCCTCCCTGATGGCAGCAGTCTAAAGCGGCTGTGTAGTGGGTGTGTGGGATCACCTGCCATGCAGTGGGCTTTCCGAGTGAGGCGTTTGCTGTGTAAGTCCTGCAGTGAGGGCAAGGAGGTGCCGACGATCTTCTCAGCTGCTTTCACGATGCGCTGGAGGCTCTTGCGGCATGATGCAGTGCATGCACCAAACCACACCGTGATGCAGCTGTTGGTATTGATGTAGCGCAAAGCGCAATACAAACACGTTAACGTGACTCCGTCTCCCCATCATCAAATACAACGAGTGCCCCGCCCTGCCAAGGAAACTGATCTAGGGGAAACACTGGAATCTGGTTGTTCACCACAATTTTTGCTTGTCCTCAACCTTTACAATAAAGAAGGCAAACAATCTCATGAATTTTTTTATTGAACAAGTATACCGCACTACTGTATATACAAATGTTTTTTCAGACAAACTTATAGATTTTTCCCCTAAAATGGCCATTTTATTCAAAGGGTTTATATTTACAGGAGTTCAGTGGAAGGTTGTTAGAAATGCAGCTGAAAGGAAAACGACAAAGAGGTAGACCAAAAAGGAGATATACGGTATATGGATGCGGTTAGAGAGGACATGGAGATAGTTTGAGTGAGGACAGAGGATGCAGAGGACAGAATGAGGTAGAGGAGGATGACTCGTGGTGGTGACCTCTGAAGAGGGAACCGCCAAAATAAGCGGAAGTGTTTCAGTTGACCTTTACTCCAGTTTTTATTGAAAACGTTTAATTTGTCAACTTTTTCGATATCACCTGTTGATGCCTGATGTAATCTTCACCAGAAACTCAAGATTGGCTTCTCACAAGAGTATAGAGGCAGGTTATCTTTGAAAAAGTGAAGTCAATGGACTGTAAAACCAAGAGAAACCAGTAGGCTGTTTGCTGAGCAGAGTGATGTACAGATGACAACCAGCCTGGCCATGTTAGAAAGACCTCAGAGTTTCTATTTCTGTTTTTATGTCACAGTGAAACAATGGCCATTGCATTTTAATGTTTTATTTTACTCGTGGAACATGACGAGTGTGTAATCACCAGCCACCAAACTAATGTACCATATGCAGTAACATAAGAATGTTTTATAATTGTTTTGACAACATTGCTTGTCTTATATATAACATTTGCTATAGTAGTGTCATATGTCACACTCATTTAATCAATGGGTATGTATTTGCCTTTATTTCACTAGTTTCAAATAATTCAACATGCCGTGGCGTAGTGGTAATGGCAGTCGTCCCCCGATCGGAAGGTTGGAGGTTCAAATCCCGGTTCCCCACACCATGTGCCGTTGTGTCCCTGGGCAAGACACTTAACCCCGAGTTGCTCCCGGTAGGACTGGAAAGCACCTTGCATGGCAGTCTGCCGCTACCGGCGTATGAATGTGTGTATGAATGGGTGGATGGTTGGTATTGCAAAGTGCTTTGGGGCCCCTCATAGAGGGCTGGAATGCACTATATAAGTAAGCTCCATTTACCATTTTACCATTTAAAGGTGTTACATGCACATAGTGACGGTGAAAGTAACATTTTCAGTATTTTTCTGAGGAATGTGATATTATTTTGAATCTTACTGATTTAGGATTGTAGACAGTAATATGATCTATTGTTGTATTAGGTGTTATTGTCTCAGACGCTTCAGGAAAATGATGTTAGAGCAGAAGAGATACTGGAGCAGGAAGTCAAAGTTTGATATTTTCTGGATGGTAGTACTTGATGACTTTAGACCTTTGTTCTTTGTCGATGTCAGAACACCTTGACCTCTGCTCACCCATAACAGAGTGCCCCTCAGGAAATTGTTAGTGTGTATGTGCGCTTAGATGTGCATGTGGTTTGTATATAAACACATTTCTGTTCACCTAACATTTGCAAGTCCAGTGAACCTGCGGCTACTCACTGCACTTTTGTAGTTACTTCAGATACTGGTGTACAGTCAGATGCTGGGAGGCTGTATGCAGTTTAAAATTATATTGTTTGTTTGAAATGAGTCCTTTGCATGCACTTTTCTTTACTAAGCTCTAAGCCAAAATTTACAAGTACAGTACTTTATCATGTTAAAAGCTAAGTCTACTTATCAGATTTTGTAGAATTTAAGATAAGTAGCTGCCAGGTGCTGCTAATCAAAATAAATTAAATTGTCATCAGTAAGCATGAGGCCCTTTATAAATGCAGATTTGTCTGTTTGCTGGTTTACATTCATGTGTGTATTTTCATAATGTTCAAAAGCAAAGCTATCAGCAGGGAGCTAAGAGAAGCCACCATGACTACCCATCAGCCATTTCTAAACACAGTGGGGTTTATCATTCTACTGTGAGAAAGATTGTTTATAAGTGGAAAACATTAAGGACAGTTGCCAATCTTTCCTGAAGTTGACTACACAGCAATTTCTCTCTAAATATAAATATGGAAGTTGATGATGCTCCAATTGGAAGACTGAACTTAGTGGCTTGTTAGTATCTGCCAGGAGGATGTTTTCCTCTCAAAACAAATATAGTAGCTTAACTTAGGTTAACAAAGTTGCATCTGATCAAACCTCAAGACCGATGTGTAGATGTACAACTATAAATCTTAATGCTTAGTAAGAATCAAACCCAGCAACCAACATCTCATTACAAATATGACATGTTAAAAAAGTTACCAAAAAAGCAATTAGACTTATTAATAAAGTGGGATATTGTGAACCACCTAATAATTTTTTTATTCAAAGTAATACTTTAAATTTTAATGACATTGGTTATATAAAAATACTAGAAACAATGTATAAAGTACTGAATAAAAGTCTTCCTTCTGGAATTAAGAAATTATTTAAGTTAAGAGAGAGTAAATATAATTTATGAAGTTTGTTCATATTTGAACAAGCTAAAGCGAAAAGTAAAGTAAAATCTACTTTGTAGATGTACTGTATTTCAGTTGTTGGGATTGAAACTGGAATGAATTGAATGAAGATCTCAAATTACCGGTATGTGCTTTTTTGGTGAGCTTTAAAAGAGACTTAAAATTTAAAATTCTAAAATATTATGGAGATGTTATGTAGATGTTTATATGTATTGTGTAACCATGTATGTATGTAATGTGAGTGTGTGTATGTATTATATACATGCATATTTAAATATACAGTAAATGTTTGTATGTGTACTTATGTATGTACAGTATATGTGGACAGTAGATCATTATGTAGACTGCTGAGTGTATGGGGTAGGTAAGTACTTTGTATAAGCCTTGGCTTCAGCCTATTCCTTTTAGTAAATGATTGATTTACCATTTTTTATTGTTTTCCTTTTTTTTGGTAATGGTTTTAATAAAGTTGAGTTGAGTTGAATATCTTGCATGGTGGTGGAGGATTAATGCTTTTTGCATGTTTTGCAGCCACAGTACCATATCGCCTTGCAGTCATCAAATTAATTGTAAACTCCTCTGTATATTAATGTACGGTATTTGAGGGTCACATTTGAGGTCCTCAGTTTGGTTGCTTTAGTAGGAACAAAATTATGTATTTATGAAACAAAACCATGACATCCACACACAGTTATTGACTTGTTAGTGAAAGCAAGCACAGTACACTGACTCATTATCAGAATACCGTACTTTTCGGCATATAAGTCGCTGTTTTTTTACTAATTTTCATGTCTTGCGGCTTATACGCCGAAGCGTCATATTTATGGATTTTTTCCCATATTTTTAGACCCATTTTTGACTCTGATATGACCGTTTTTCATTTTGGCAAAAAAATGGTGCAGTACCACTTTTGTCCGCTAGGGGGACACTTCCAGAGAGTACACCGACCGTTTCTAGCTCATGTGTCCGAAAAAAGCCTCCTCTGCTCGGACTGACTCTGTCGCTGCCCGGCCTCCTGCTCTGGAGGTAGCTACTATTAGCTGTGTTGTTAGCTGTGTTTTTTAGCAAGATAACTCATAAACCACACCGTGGATTTTCTTGAAACTTACAGAGCGTAATTATTTGGTGGTCATTTACAAACTGTTAGCTGCAGAAGATGTTTAGAGCTTTAAAAAAAATTCGCTCTTTTAGCTTTGTTGTTAGCAGTTAGCTACCGTAAACAGATACCTACTGTTTAGATAAACAGCTCTTAAACCACTTGCCGGATATTTTTTAGGCTTACAGAGTGTAATTATACGGGTTTAATTTACAAACTGTTGCCCTGTATAAGACATTTGAGATAAAATTCGTTTTTTTAGAGACGCAACCGTGTTGAGTTAGCTTCGATTTATTTCCGTGTACTGTATATCGTAATTAATAGCTCTTAAACCACTCGGCGGATATTTTTTAGGCTTACAGAGTGTAATTATATGGGTTTAATTTACAAACTGTTGCCCTGTATAAGACATTTGAGATACAATTCGATTTATTATTATTATTATTGTAGGGATATAGCAGCAGTCAGTTTTGCTGACCGTACAATATTCCAGTTGATAGATTGATCGATCAGGTTTTCACCTGACAAAACTTATCATCAATATTCACAAGTTCTCTCTTTTTAGATTAATACCTATAATTCTGTGCCTTGGAGGTGAGGATGTAAAGACATGAAACGTCAATTTATTTTTTGTAGCGCATGTGACCGTTTGAAAGACGTCAAACCGAAACAATTTAAATCTAGCAGATTTGACCATTTTGTGAATTGATTAAGGAACGGTTAAGCTCAGGAACCCTTGTGCTATAATGTCAGCTAAGAATTATTTTTTTTTCTCAGGAAAGAAATAATTGTTTTTACCGTGTTAATCTTGTAAAGTCCTTCCGTGCTGGCTCGCTTCTGTGGCCGCCATTTTCAGCAGGGCAAATGAGGCGCTGACGCGTCGCGTAGCGGTGACGCATAATAGATGCGACTTATAGGGCGAAGCGGCGTATTTATGGATTTTTCCAAATAATTCCCAATAATTGGACAAAGCGGCTTATACACAGAAGCGACTTTTACGCCGAAAAGTACGGTAGTTATTTCTATATAAGTTAAAGTGTTTTTGTTTGGTTATTATCAGATGACATACTGTTGATGTCAAGGCAATAGAGTAGAAAAATGCATTTTTTTGTTAGTTTTCTCACAAGGGTGAGTGAGCATCTGGGACTATACATATAAAATGTAAAGCCATAATCATTTATAATGGTTAAAGTGTAACAGACGTGGTCGAGTTGTGTGTAAAGGTCTAAAGGCCTCCAAATGCACTAGAACTTNGTCAAAGAGTGGCCGAAGTTTTTGCAGCCTGGAGTGACCACCGACCAGTGTGCAAAGGTAAGACATATCATACTCCTCAGCATGTATCCCCATAGAAACACTGGGAAATAAGCTGTTCTTACAATATATGAAGGTCAAAAGAAAAAAAAGTAAAATAAACTCAACCACATTTGTCCAAGTGAGACGTCATAAAATACTTTAAAGTATAAGACAGTTATAATGGAAACCATCATTACTATTTTAAGCCCTTCACAGAGATCTTAACGATGAAGTGTAAAACCTCACCTGACAAATCAATTAGCCCAGCTCGTGAAAAGAGTAAATGAGTGGGCAGTGAGTTTTAGAAGTCACATTGCGGCAGAAGGGAGACTAGTCAATGAGGGATGAAGGTCCCATACAGAAAAAAACAACTGGGCAGTAATGGTTGTAGGCTGACCACACTTGTTAGCATGCCAGTGTTTTCTCTGGCCCCAACAGTAACTGGATTATCCACTGCTCGCTCCTCTATCCACCAGCCTTCTTCCAAAATCCATCACACCCTCACTCTCTGGCCCTGTCAAACCCCATTGAACCCTTGGAGCAGGATGCTGGAACGCCACACTTTACTGAGAGAAGTACAAAGGCATGTTTGTGTGTAACCAGGCCCAAACTAAAAAGTGTTGTTTTGTGCAGCGGGGCAACTTGCTTTGTGCGAGCAACCCAGTGGTATGGTCTCACTGTGCTAACAGCACCAGTAATGTGCCACGGGGTACTGACAGGAGATTGCTCCCACTGGGGAGTAAACCTACAGACTTGCTTGGGCAACGCATCAGTAAACCCCATAGAGACCAAAGGAGGAGCACGAGTTGGTTCTAATTTATGACGTTTACACTTTGAGACCTCCTTACTATAGGCAGTCTTTCCGCAACAAAACACTTCTAGAGTAAGAATAAAAAGCTATAGTTTTGGTCACACAAGTACAGTACAACTGTGCTACAATCAATTCTGAGGCCTGAGCTTTCAAAAATAGAGACTTCCTACGTGGAAGGTCACTGATCTGATTTGGTGCCCTGTGTGACTCAATAGAAATGGCCCAATTAACACAGCCTTTTCTGGATGTGGTGATGCACTACAGCTTAATGATTCTCTTTAGGCACTTTCACTGATGCCTCAGTCTGGGACTGCGATGTGTTCTGAAGGTCTCAGTTCATTCAGAAAACACCAAAACTGTGAGGGGGGGTCACAGACAGACCACCTGTGGTGCGCCTCTGAGTGAGATAGTAACAGAGTCAGGCTGACTATTTGTGCAGGAATGGAAAAAAAAAAGATACCACAGCTCAATAATGTGATGAACTGATGTTATAAGTTTGCAACCGCCCGCTCGCAGGATTTACAACAACAAACAGATTTATTATAGAGGTAAGATCAATTATGACACAAGTTTGTAGTTAGTTTAAAAATTTTACCACAAAGAGGATTGCTAAAGGGGATTAATTCATTATGTTTTGTAAATGACACAAGGGAGATGTCCAACACACATTTACCACAACAACAACGCTGAGTTCTGCTTCTTGCCCTTTTCAGGCCCGCCCTGCCTGCTTCGTTACTGAGAGCTTACATCTAAGTAGGAAGTGGCCGGCTTCATCAGTGATTTTTGAATGACCAGAGGGAGCATAAAGATGGACCTGGTTGTGCAGCCATTTTGAACATTTATGAAAGAGCCTTCTAAAACATTCTGAGTGTGACCCAGGAGAGATCAGTCCAAGAGGTGATCTCTCACTTCTGAAAACTTTCAAATGTTTTTTGTCTTTGTTGGTCCTGGGTCACTGGTACATCCAAGTAGAGCTATAGTCAGGAGAATGCAGAGGTTGCCCCTGCTCTCTGGATTTACTTTTGATATTTAGTACTTTGTGAGCACACTACATTTTATAGGAACAACAAGGATTATGGTTCAGGACTAAGCATTATTAAAGCCGCAAGCGGCGTTGAGGCCCTCGCAGCTTAGCGCCGCTCCGGCCTTATTGTGGCGAGCGTGGGAACTCTAGCTAGTCTGCCCAGTCGCGATCATGGTGCGCATTTGCCAAATATTCAAAATCACATGCAAACTCCAGAGCTCCAGCATCGCCTGCTGGTCTTGTATTCGCCACGCTGCCACGCCCACGCCCACATCCTCCAACGAAAACTCCTAGTGTTTTAAAACGCATCAAATCAATGTAATATCTACCTTTTAGCACAGGATCATCTTGACTAGGTCAAGGGCGTGCAAGATGGAGGGGCTTTAAACCACCAGAAAGGTGTGAAATTTGTGACCAAAATGACTCTTTGACCCAAAATGGCAGACTTCCTGTTGGTTTTGGGCCAGGGCTCCAAGATACTTTTTTTGTAGGTCCTGACAATGTACACATGTGTACCACATTTCATAATTCTGGGATAAAGCATGGCTAGGCGCTGATTTTTTAAATATATTATAGGGTGCGCTGTGGAAGAATCAGGCCACACCCACTACATATTGGATTGCAGTCCTGTCGAGAGATGGACAAGTATGGATCTTAGTATGTTTGGTGCAGCTGGAACTTATATTGGGGAAGATATTCCAGCTTGATGTTTCATGGAGAATGGCCAGATTTGAGGCTTGGCCACGCCCACATGCTTTGACATAGAAAAATTATTTTAACAACTTTTGACCTTCAATGCCTCAAGATTGTGCTGACCGAGTTTGACGCCTGGATCTCGAAAGCTCTAGGACGAGTTCGCTCAGATATGACGTCAATGAAATAGACAAAATTGTGACTTTGACCTAAAATGGCCGACTTCCTTTTGGCTTCGGACCATTGCTCCAGATACTTTTTTGTAGGTCCTGACAAGATACACATGTGTACCAAGTTTCATAATTCTGGGATAAAGCATGGCTGGGGGCTGTTTTTTTTAATATTCTAGAGGGCGCTGTTGAGGAATTAGGCCACGCCCACCAAGTATTGCACTGGAACCCTGCAGGGGGGTGAACAAGGATCGATGTCAGTGAGTTTGGTGCAGCTGGGCTGAAACATGTGGAATCTAGAGCAAAACGTATGGCGGCGGCGTGACCTGTGACTTCGCCGTGCTGCCACGGCCACGCCCTCTGCTGTAAACCATTGGCGCTTTAAAACAAGCAAGACCAACTTGTTAAAACACCCTGAACATTGTCAGGTTTGATCTCTGATAATTAAACATAATAATTTATTAGGTAGTGCCTCTGTGTACCCATAGTCACAAAACACTCACGGAAAGTCTACACACTGTATTTCAAAGTTTATTTACCTGCTCATATGTGAGCTCAGACATGCGAAACCTACACACACATACAGACAGATGAGGGAGGCAGAGAGCGGAGGTGTCTGTCGTGTTAAATGCCAAAATTGTTTGTCATGTCTTCCATAACTTGGCTGCTGACTGTAGCTGGCCACACATGCTTTAACATAAAGCACAGTTTTCACTGAGTATACTGCAGGACTGCTTGTGTGTGTGTGTGGGTGGTGGGTGGGGGTGTGGAGAGAGAGAAATTGAAAAAAAAAAGTGAGCGTCAAGTTACTTTAACATAACAAATAATAAAATAAATTTTGGAAGATAAAGTTAGGTCAGAGAAAATGGAGCTACTGAGGGGCAGAAAAGGGATAAAATGGTAAATGGACTTTACAACACTTTTCTATCTTATCAAAATACTCAAAGCACTTTACAACACTATCTGTGCCCTCATTTACCCATTCATATGGCACACTACTATTTTGGTACGAAGATTAATCAGTGATTTATCACAACCATAAACCGATGGGACACACATTGGAGGCAAGGAGGGGTTCAGTGTCTTGCCCAGGGACATTTCAGCATGCGACTGCTGGTGGAATCGAACCCCCAACTCTTGCATTGGAGGACAACTGATCTCACCACTCAGCCACAACCCCCCCAAAAATAAAATAAAAACACGTTTTGCCCGTTTTAATCCTAAATTAGGAAGTTAAAAATAAGCATCGCTAATCATTTGCCTATTTCCAGCAGTAAAACACTGACATGCCGTACATGAGGATTAGTAGCACCTGGGAACCCATACAGAATTCAGACTTTGTGTGTGTTGTATTCTCAGGTGGATTCTAGCCAGCTGCAGGTTGTGCTGCCTTGCCCGGGGGTTAAAGGTTACAGTCTAAACACTAGCCTTGACTGCTCTGGGTTCCTCGTGTGAAGCAGACACAAGAGGTGACTGACCTCCTTTAGGCTCATGTTATCAAGACAGCACAGATCCTTTAAGACAGGCAGAATTTTACAATGTCAGTCTAGTTTGGACATGAGTATCTCATTGTGGCTCTAATTTGGTCCTGCCAAGCAACCTTAATAATTAACATATTCTTTGAAATATGACAATGGTGACACTTTTGATTGGCTCTTTATCATTTTAACAGCTTCTACGGACTCATCTTGACTAAATGCTTTATAACAGGGTGTTAAATAGACCCAAAAGGTTGATTTAACCTGTATGATGATGGGATTAGTCTCTCCAAAGAAGGATATGACCTCAGTTTTTTTTTGTTTTTTGTTTGTTTGTTTGTTTGTTTCATTTCTTCTTCTTTGGGGCAGCTGTGGCTGAGAGGTTAGGGCAGTCGTCCTCCAATGCAAAAGTTGGGGGTTTGAATCCACCAGCAGTCACATGTCAGAATGTCCCTGGGCAAAACACTGAACCCCTCATTGCCTTTGATGTGTGTCTCATTGGTGTATGAATGTGATCTAAAGCACTGATTAGTCTCTTTAGAATGATTTGTTCAGTTAGCTTTGTAGATATATTGTAGAGTGCTGTATGAATGGGTAAATGAGGGCACAGATTGTAGTGTAAAGCACTTTGAGTGTCAATAAGATAGACAGGCACTATATAAGCACAGTCCATTTACCATTTCTTCTTCTTGTTAGAGCAGTGCAAAGCTAAAAAGAAAGCACTCAGAAATTATCCTTGTTGTAAGACAGATGCAGAGGGAGACATCTTTGTTGATCTGCTAGGACTCTTAAGGAGCATACATTTAATGTACAAACTCTGTTGCATAAAGACACAATTAGCAATATTCCCAGCATACACAACTTTGACAATGCCCACTACCATCGTTTATTGCCGTTGCTAAGAAACTAATAATTATGTGCAAGTTGATCTTTATTTTAAGCATCTCATAACACAAAGTTACTCCTACATGGTCCCATTACACAAGATGCAAATATCTAAGTTAGGCTCCCATATGCTCAAAGACGAATAGTAGGAGCAAATGTTTTGCACCATTTTACTGTTTCGATAACAGCAAAGTCACAAACATTATTACACGACTTGCTCTTGCTAGTCTAGGCAAAGAATATTGTTAAAACAGATGTCTTTTTTGTGCCTCTTCTTTGTCATTCGCATGTATTGTTGCACTTTGGTGAACGTAAAGGAGAGCTACCCTCAAAAATCTCATGATTCCTGGAGAAACTAGACTTTCGCTGAGTGAATGACAACCCTGAAATCTTACATTCTTTACAACAATGTTGAAGCTTCATTTAGGCTACCTAAAAGAATTGCAGAATACAAAAAAATTAAATAAAAGCTGTACGAGGAAATTGCAAACATTCCATTTAAACATTTTAGCTCCAAATGGAGCACTTTAGTTTAAAAAGCAGACTAGAGTATAACATCGACTCTCTCTCTATAAAAAATGAATAAAATAAAAAAAGTCCCTCAAGGGCTAAAATCTAATATTGAAATTCAAAAAGTAAAGATGCCTTGAAGGCAGAAGAGGTTCATTTGGTGCTAATAGTCTAAGAAGTTGAATAAATTGTATTGATGCATAAAAATGTTCTTTTATTTGTGCTATTCTTCAGTAAGCTGTCAGATTCACATTTTTAAGATTAAGCAACCAGGCAAATGCAGTTTCAGCTGTACATGTAACAGTACCTCAAAGAATGCAATGTTGGGGCTGGACGATAAAGCCAAAACTTTTATCACAATATATTTCTTGATTTTGGTCGGTAACAATATACTGTAATTAATATCAATATAAACGATGTAGAAGTAAAACTGTTGTTCACCTTTTATCTATATTTAGCTTGAAAAAAAAATTGAAATCACCGTCAAATAAACATAAAACACTCAACTTTGTCAATATTAATAGTTTTAACTTTAAACAACATAACCTAACCTATGCAACAAACGTTGGTTTCTCTTTTGATACAGCTGGGGGTGATGTTTCATGGACACTTTGGGCCAGTTTACACGGCGCGTATTTTGAGTGTAACCGCTACTTTTTCTTTGCGACTTTGCTTATCGCCTACACGACGCTGCTGGCCCCCCTCGATGACACCGATACTTTTCTGACCCTGCTCTCAAGGTGGAAGTTTTTCGCTGACCCCCCGCTGATAATGTAAACATCTCCCGTGGAGCTTTTGTGTCAACCACATGCGCGCAGCCCGCACGCGCGGACAGTCTGACATTTCACGTGTCACGTTGCAAAATATAACAGTTTAACAATAATAAACAGTATTTATGTTGGCGTGGGAGATGTAAATTTATCTGAACTACAGTATCTATCTGGACTCGTTACATTTTTTAAACAGTGCGTAACGTGCTGTGAAAATGAAGACACCAGGTTTATTTTTTATTTATTTATTTATTCAGCACCAAAGTTTAAACACAAACACTGAGAATTAAACTGAACACACTATTAAAACACGTGAACCGAACTGTAACTATGTTAATGAACTGGACTCGTGCTGTGTGTTCATCTGGACCCATCAGAACCGCCGAACCGTCTGCCTGCTGGAGCGACAGCTTCTCCACCTGGCAGAAATAAATAAATAAATAAATAAAAACTCAGTTGTTGTGTGATCAAAGTAAACACAAGCAAACATTATATTAAGAACGTTGATTTACCTGCTGTAAGTCAGCTGTTTATCACGCTGGAAAGTCCGGTTCTGGTCCACAGTCCACTCAGCGGTTCTGGTTCTGGTCCACAGGCTCAGCGTGTGTGGTGTGCAGCTTGTTAGATGAAGCGGGTCCCACTGACTCAAATCTGTTGACTCTTATCCAAATTCCAGCTTTAACTTGTTGTTAACTTGTTGACAACAACTTGTAGTTAGCTGATTTTAGCCAGAGAGGAAAACAGACAAAGCAGCTGGTCTGTTTACCTCAGGCAGCGGCGGCGCATGCGCAGTAGTGAAGGTTCCAAAAATCACAGCGCCATCTAATGGCCCAGCATGGTAACTACAATGAAATCATGAGGACGGGGGGTGGAGGGGGAGAGTCGTATCCACAGAATTCGACCGTGTCAATGCAAAACTTTTCACCTAATTAACATACCCAAAACATCCGTTTCCCCCACACAGTGTCCGTGTAAACAGGGTCTTTGCCTCAAACTTTCATTGTGCTTCATCTTCTGACTCTCAGCAGTGTATTCTATTGAGTGGAAACTCTTCAGACGGTGAAAAAAGTCAGATGTGTTCCCACCAATAGTTGGAACGACTCTCCATCACATTTTGCAGCACACTGAAACCTGCAGTTTATCGGATCATAGATAGCCGGTCCACGTCCACACCACCAAATTAGTCTTTCCTCTCGTATCAATGATGTCATCTGCTTTCTCCTCCCTTGTGAAAGCTTGTTCAGTCACATTCTGACGGTCATGGGAATCATTTTGAAGAAAAAACTCAACATGTGTTGGAGATTAGCTTAGGGCAGCACGGTGGCACAACTGGTAGAGCTGCTGCCTCTCAGCGAACAGGTCCTTGGTTCAAATCCTGGTCCGGGGGCCTTGCATGTTCTTTCTGTGCATGCGTGGGTTTTCTCCGGGTGCGCCAGTTCCCTCCAACAGACCGAAAACATACATGTTAGGTTGATTGGTAACTAAATTGTCCTTAGGTATGAGTGAGAGCGCGAATGGTTGCTTGTCTCGTTTGTCTCTATGTGTCCCTGTGATGGACTGGTGACCCATATAGGGTGTACCCTGCCCCTCGCACAGTGATTGCTGGACATGGGCACCGGCGACCCCCGTGACCCAAAATGGAAGAAGCGGGTAAAAGATAATGGATGGATGGAGATTAGCCTAGCCTTGCCTGCTACTGCTAATGCCATATGGACTTGAACTCTGCGTATCATCTACGTCACCACACGCTTACGCAGCTGTGTCACAGCTTTTTCTGTTCGGGTTGAAACTGAAGCGGCCGCTTCAACCCGAACAGAAAAATATATGTGTCAGTGAAATGCTGTAATCATATTGAACTATCAAAAATGTGCTTAAAACTCATATTACCATTATTGAATAAAAGTATATTGTGGCATATACTGTATTGATATCAAATTATTGTCCAGCCCTACAATGACTATAAGTATATTTATGATTATTTTACCTTTGGAAATGTTTTAGAAGGGTCTATATGGTGATAGATGTTGGGATGACAATCATAGAGCACTTACTTACAATTTTAATTATCCATGCATTAAATATTATATATTATTTTATTGGCAAAAAGTCAAATACATTATAGTACAGCACATTTCTATTTGATTCTATTTAATTTCTGACCTAAACAGAAGATACTCCAAAAACTGTAGAACTATGTTACTCATAACCATTATACCAAATTGTCAGTTAAGTCCCTATTTTGCCTGAAAATATAATCCATACAATTATTGACAATGCGTAAGGAAACGCCAGTAAAAGTTTTGCAAATAGCGAAAGCCCAAAAAAGTGCTGCATCTGCAAAGACACAAGCTGATCTGCTTTACTCCATCTATCTTGGCACTCAGTATGCTCATTTTAGGCCACATTTTATGGAACAGATGCAAGCCAAGAAGTATGTACTTCATCCAAAACAAAATGACCTCTGACTGCTCGTCCTCCACCTTTGTGGGCGCATATGAATAAATAAGTGTATTAAATGACTGCAGCAGGTAATAAGGTCAACAATCTTTCCATCTCAAATAAGAACATATATTTTTTTTAAAGCACAACATCCCTGCTTTTAGCTTTTATCTCCTATTAAACAAAACTAGAATTAGAGGCAGGCTGCGTTTAGCTCCACACATCTCAGATTTGACATTTTCATCCAACCAGCCAACAACTAATGCGGAAACTCATAAATAAAAACGACAGAAAGGCAATCTGTCATGAAGCGTCAAGCCAGCTAACCCATTAAAGGGACGCTTCTGTCAAAACACTTTCATATAGCTAAATGTGTCTTTTAGAGCACTAAAAAGAAAATGAAGTGATTGGCTCTTGAAAATGTGTTGTATATGTCACAACAGTGAACCAATGGAAAGAAACTATTAACAGCAAAAGACAGGCGAGTGTGGTACTCACTTTACTGGAAGCTAAAGACCAAACCGAAAGCCCCAAAAGATCACAAAAATTAAATTTACAAAACCAGCTATCAAATTGCAGTGTGCTTTTTCCACTCATAACATTTTATGGGAGTGAGCAAAGACAGAGACGGAGACTGGGAGAGGGGATCCATGTGGCACCTTGATTAATGGACAGATGGCAAGACCACTGAGCCAACTTTTTCTCTCGGTTTGTGTCTGTGTGTAAACTCCAGGGGAGTTCAGTTGATGTGACTGAATATACTGACTCAATGAAGGTCTATATGTCAGCTACTTTTACACAAGCCTACACACACACAGGAAAGCACATATGTTGATTTCTAAGAACAGAGAGGAAGATAAACGAGAGAACTGAAGAGTTCAGGCACTTTACAACAAGTTCAGCAAATGACTGCATGTTTTTTTTTTCTGTGTGGGTGTGTGTGCGCGCCCATTAAAGCTCCAACTGGAATGAGTGCCATTGGAACAGTGTGCACCACCTTAATGATGTCATCAATCATTCCCGGTGTATACATTGGTCAATCTATCTGCTACTGTAGGCGGTTTGTTAAAAGAGCCGGATTGACCATCCTGCAGAAAGCACTGATCTTTAATAAAGCTTTTTTTCTGGGTTCTAAGGCTTGACTTGCTTTTTAGGAACAAGTCAAGCTTCTATGTATTTATACAGGTAGTCCCCGATTTACGAGCGCTCTGATCTACGAGGTTCCGGACTTACGAGCTGGCGAATTTTTGGAAAAAACGCAAAAAATACTGAGTTTTCCTGTGTTTTTTCACCACAGTTCGTTAGCTAAACATGTGGACACACGTTTCCGATCATTTTTATGCACTCATAAGCAGTTTTTCGATGAAAAACGAGTGTTCGTAGTCGCGCTAGCAAAACCGTTCCAATTTACGAGCGAAATTCCGGACTTACGAGAAGCGTGGCGGCCGTTCCAAATTACGAGATTTCCGGTTTACGAGCGCCTCGTTGTAACGGAACTTGCTCGTAAATCGGGGACTACCTGTATATTCAAGGGAATCTATAATTTTTAGCTCTTTTGTAATAATAGATGGGGGCTATATAGTGATTCACTAGTCTGTGTATTTACCAGTACTGTACATGTACACAATGAGAAAAGAAAAGATAATTGTGCAAAATTATGATTACAGTTCCTTAATATTAGAAATTCTAAGGTACAAAAATGAAAACAAACAAAATAAAATACCAACAAACACCAATAGTAACATTTTCAAGGGGACATGCTGCTACAGTATCATGCCACCTTAAGCTCTTTCCATGCAGTGTAAGCAATGTAAAACTCATCCATGTGATTAGATTTTATTTTCTATTTGATTCATTTCCCCTTCAGTCATCTTTACTGTCTGGCTGGGGTACAGGGTCAGTGAGACAACCTGGAGCAGGTAAGGGTTAACTGTCCTCGGTATGCTTCAGTAGCTATTGCTGTATGGATGATTGAAGCTGAGCCTTTACTGCAGGGACAATTCAATAACCAACAAAGACCATCCTGCTGAGGAGGCAGCAGAGTCACACTACAGCTACTTTTGAGTGGAAAGTAGTTCAAACTGTAAGACAAAGTATTGAAGTTGGGTACTACATTTTTAAAAACACTCTCATGGCAATGTTTTAGTGCGTTTTGGGCAACTGATGCTTTGAAACTACAAAGCAAAACTTTGGAGAAAACCGCTTGTAGCATTTAAGCTACAGTACAGTACAGGGGGCCTTGGCACAACGATCCTTGCCTGAAACCTAATTTAATTTTGGTTCACTTCCCAAATGTTTCTGCTAAAATACTGGTTTGTGAGAGTTCAGTAAAGTAACAAAGACAAAGAAGGCAGATCCTGAGGGGGATCATGTAGAAAATAATGGCATTGTGCTCTCACGTACAAACACGGGCTCATTCCACATGCATTCACTCCTTCTCACTATGGATTTCAACAGTGTGCTTTTAACATCCAGTAGGCCTTGTCAGTGTCAGATTTGATTTGAAATTTGTCAACTCTTTGAACATGGTCTTGCTCTTTTAACTTCATACCCTTAAAACTGTGCGTAAGTTAAAAAAAAAAGAGTAGACAACGAATATGAGAAAATAAAAACAGCTGTAGGCAAGGTGGAGCAGTTGGTAAAGCTGCCACCTCTCTGAAAGAAAGTTGCCAGCTAAAATCCTGACCGGGGACCGCTCTTGATGGAGTTTGCATGTTATATCTGTGCATGCATGGGTTTACTCCAGATAAAGTAGACCCTCCATTATCGCGGAGCTTACGTTCTAGACATAGGTGAAAAACCACAAAGTAGGAATGCTATATTTTATTTTAGCTTTATAAACCCTTCACACACTCTTGCAATGTTCTAAACTCTTAAACCTATGTAATTTTAACAACATATGTATATGTACTGTACAGTGCTGCAAAAAAAAAAAAAGAAGCTCAGTTCCAGTCTGGCTTGGTTCCAGTTTGGAATCCCTCCCCTGCAGCGATGAAGCCCACTGCCTTGCCCAGGTTGTTGTGCGCATAGATAATTTAGCTTCAGGAAGCTTCAGGATAAGTTGCGATTTCCCTGCCAGTTCTGTGAGCTTAATATATAGATTGTTACTTCTGACTTTTCTTTGTAAAACTTTCCCTTCATTTCAGCAGAAAGCAGTGGCTGGAAGCACTGTTGGCTTCTGCGTAATGTAGTTATTTTTTTACGTAATTTTTCTGCGTATGTAGTTCTTTTTTTACGTGTTACAGTGCAGGCTTATTGAAAGAAAACTACAAAATGGCAGCACCTGTCCAAAGTATTTTTTCATAAACGTTTTATCCCATACAATCCCAATCATGCGTGTAATATTAAAGTTGCCAATCGTGTGTTATGTACAATCTTACATTGAAAAACTGCGAAAGAGCGAGTCAGCAAAAGTCGAACCACGGAGTAACGATGGACTACTGTGTTCTGGTTTTCTCCCAAAGACCAAAAACATGCATTTTAGGCTGATTGGTAACTGTAAATTGTCTCCAGGTGTAAGGAGAGCGTGGATGGTTGTTTGTCTCATTTGTCTGTCCCTGTGGTGGACTTGTGACATGTCCAGGATGTACCCCACCTCTCACACTGCTGGATCTGGGCACCATTGACCCCCATGACCCAATAAAGAGGAAGCGGGTAAAACATAATGGATGGATGGATTGGTGGATGGATGGATACTATTCCATTTGCAATTTCATATTATTGTTTTACAAAAGTTGGTAATGTCTCTGAGATACAAGTGTTCTTCTTTTGGGCGGCCGTGGTGTAGTGGTAATGGCAGTCGTCCCCCGATCGGAAGGTTGGAGGTTCGAATCCCGGTTCCCTCACCATGTGTCGTTGTGTCCCTGGGCAAGACACGTCACCCCGAGTTGCTCCCGGTAGGACTGGATGGCGCCTTGCATTGCAGTCGCCGCTACCGGTGTATTAATGGGTAGATGGTTGGTATTGTAAAGCACTTTGGGGCTCCTCGCAGGGGGCTGGAAAGCGCTATATAAATAAGCTCCATTTACCATTTACCATTTTAAATTCATGAACATTTAAGAAAAATAATTACACAGCAGGGAAAAGCTGCCTCTACTACATTTTGTATGAATAACAGTGTCTCTGAAAATATAGCACTCCACCCTGATTTGGTTTCTGTCTGAGAACATTTCCCTTGTGTTTGTACCATGGAGCCCCAGTTCCAGTTCGGTTTCAATTCCATCATAGATATGTCTTTGCTTCGACTCAATCTTTAATTCAAGCTCAAAAACAACAGAAACATGCATATAAAATACTCAACAGGTGAATGAATGGGCCATCTGTCAACATCTACTACCAACGGAAAGAGTTGGTTAATCAAACACTTGCTGAAGCCAGTCAGGTGAGCAGTAAAAACATCTGTTGTGTTGTGAAATTTCTCTGCAGCCATACCTTGTGCCCATTTAAATATAGAAGAAAACAACTTTCAGCTCTCCATAAAACTGATTATTATGTAGCATCACACAAACTTTTTGACTAATCTAAAACCCTGATGTAGATGCCGCTTCAGAGCACCAACTGATGCAAACAAACGTCTTCGCTCCACTCGTAGAGGTCTTGGATTACAAATCTGCCATTCCCTGTGCACCGAGTTGCCTTGAAATGTAACAGAACATAAATATGTTATTTTATTTTATTTTATTTAGTCAGGTTTTGAATGGAAACAATCTACAAATCAACCACCTTGTTTTCCTCATGGTTAAGTTATAGTGATAAAAGTAATTTGGTTCCGTCTTATACACATTGGTTAGAAAAACAGTCGTAAGTTACAAAAAACAAAAGACAAATCAAATGACTTTCAGCTGCATCATGAAAGATTGATGGCATTTTATTATAAATTATGGATTGTTAGCCTCTTTGGTAATTTTAGTGATGACTCTCTCTGCAATATTGCTGTAGCAACATGGTGCCCGCTTTTGCTGTTGGCACAGTGATGTGCAGGCCATTTGTTCAGGACACGCTGATTGAGCTGTCAAAGCACACGCATACTTACAAAGGCACACACACTTTTGGAGACATGTGGATAAATCACGTTTTCCCGTGCAGCTCAGGCATGCACGCACACTTTATCTCTGCGTATCTCCGAGTGTATAAATCGCAATGAGCCGAGCACGAGGGAAGGTCAACTGAAGACGCATCAAGAATTAGAAGAATGAGGATCAGCTGGACACAGTCAGGGGGAATTCAGGCAATGATCCGGTGGAGAGAGAGACAGGCAAACACGGTAACTGAGACAAGCACGGTACAGTATAAGGTTGTCTCTGAGGGGTCTTGTACTTGTTCTGACACTCTGTTGCAGCACCTCACAGATACACTCCATTACACTCCGAAAGAAGAAACATGCTCACAAACATGCTGTGGTACGCTCCTTTTATTCGTCCCTTTCCTTTGCCCTGACCACTAAGCCTAAGTGGTAGCCTTGAAAGTGATTATGTGAGTGGGAGTGCTTGGAAGAATGCCCTTACTGCAGATTCTGTGACTGACCAGTATCTAGTCCTATTAGTTTTTTTATTTAGGCATATTTTCTTGGATTATTTGGAACATTTCAGTACAAGCACTCTCCAAATATGCATTTATTTTGTAAATTCTGCTCATCCTCTTATTTCTTGTCTGTTGACTGTATGTATTCTTGTGGCCTGCCACTGAACAAACTCATTAGGAAGCAAACTCTGCTTCAAACCAACCAGAAAATTACCTCCCCAGTCGAACAAGACGACCCAAGGACAGACAAGCAGCTTCTCTGTCGCATCCAGTCAGAGCACAAACCCAAATGAAGGCTTAGTTGGTTTATTCAACGCCCAGCGTGTGTCGCACTCAACACCCCCACTGAATGCAACGTTAGCACGACTGTGCGTTTGCATGACTTTCCAGCATAAGCGTTGATGTCTTTAATATAATTTGATGAAGACTTTAAGAAAATCTCAGTAGTATACAGACAAATTTCGTTTTTGCATGGCACATCAACCAAACGTGCCATGTTGCCCCTTGATGTCTTTTAAATGGACTGCATCTTTTAAGATATAACTTAATTTGAATCTAAATGCTACTTTAGATACTTGNCATACTTACAAAGGCACACACACTTTTGGAGACATGTGGATAAATCACGTTTTCCCGTGCAGCTCAGGCATGCACGCACACTTTATCTCTGCGTATCTCCGAGTGTATAAATCGCAATGAGCCGAGCACGAGGGAAGGTCAACTGAAGACGCATCAAGAATTAGAAGAATGAGGATCAGCTGGACACAGTCAGGGGGAATTCAGGCAATGATCCGGTGGAGAGAGAGACAGGCAAACACGGTAACTGAGACAAGCACGGTACAGTATAAGGTTGTCTCTGAGGGGTCTTGTACTTGTTCTGACACTCTGTTGCAGCACCTCACAGATACACTCCATTACACTCCGAAAGAAGAAACATGCTCACAAACATGCTGTGGTACGCTCCTTTTATTCGTCCCTTTCCTTTGCCCTGACCACTAAGCCTAAGTGGTAGCCTTGAAAGTGATTATGTGAGTGGGAGTGCTTGGAAGAATGCCCTTACTGCAGATTCTGTGACTGACCAGTATCTAGTCCTATTAGTTTTTTTATTTAGGCATATTTTCTTGGATTATTTGGAACATTTCAGTACAAGCACTCTCCAAATATGCATTTATTTTGTAAATTCTGCTCATCCTCTTATTTCTTGTCTGTTGACTGTATGTATTCTTGTGGCCTGCCACTGAACAAACTCATTAGGAAGCAAACTCTGCTTCAAACCAACCAGAAAATTACCTCCCCAGTCGAACAAGACGACCCAAGGACAGACAAGCAGCTTCTCTGTCGCATCCAGTCAGAGCACAAACCCAAATGAAGGCTTAGTTGGTTTATTCAACGCCCAGCGTGTGTCGCACTCAACACCCCCACTGAATGCAACGTTAGCACGACTGTGCGTTTGCATGACTTTCCAGCATAAGCGTTGATGTCTTTAATATAATTTGATGAAGACTTTAAGAAAATCTCAGTAGTATACAGACAAATTTCGTTTTTGCATGGCACATCAACCAAACGTGCCATGTTGCCCCTTGATGTCTTTTAAATGGACTGCATCTTTTAAGATATAACTTAATTTGAATCTAAATGCTACTTTAGATACTTGAAGTAAATTGCTGGTAAATGTTTTATCAGTGAGTGGCACAACTCTTGTTAATCCCGTGATATTTCACACCCAGTAGCTTCCAATTAAATAATGCTATCCAGGGAGATGTCACTGACAGTATTGATACCATCTATGTGACCTTCTGTTCCTTGTTCTCTTCCTCACTGCATTCCTCTTCTCTTCCTGTACACCTACATCTACTGCTCAGTTGCATTGGTGTCACTTTTAATTGTTCTTTGCAAAAAATCTACTGTGACCCACACACGCCATAAAATGTTTGGGTTTATTACCAGAGTCTCTAGATGAGCCTTACCTAAATGGTTTACAGTAATTATAAAGATAATTGTCTCTGCATTGTAGTGCCAAGACTCAACAGGGTGCTATTGCGTTTGCTAATAACCCTTCTAAATGTGCAGTTGCCTTCACTAACAATGCCATTATGTCTTCTTTTGTTTGCTTGTTTATTTTCTGTTTACAGTGAAGACTTGTGGCAGTAATCTTCAGGGGCCGTCTGGGACCTTTACGTCTCCTAACTTCCCGATTCAGTATGACAGCAACGCACAGTGTGTGTGGATAATTACAGCATCAAACCCCAACAAGGTACGTCTTCTCTCAGTCGTTTGTGCAATCTGTTTAACAAACTTACGCTGAAGTTCTTTTTTAATCAGAAAACATGACCATTCACTTTATTGAAACTACGCATAATTTGACCATTTGAAATGTTTATTTTATTGCAGAAAAGTTAGTTTTAAATCAGATACTTCAGTGGGTTAATTGAGAGGTAAAGTCGACTTCTTGGTTGTTTTCTTTGGCTTCTTCAATGTAAAGAATTTAAGTCAGTTGGCACAATTGGAAAGTATTATATGGGAGTGAAGTAAAAAAAAAAAAAAGATGGCATCATACCTTTTTATGCAGGCCATGGGTCAAAGATAATAACTGCCACCCAAAAGGAGAGAGTTCATGCCTACAGGTTAAGTGGAGTGGAAGTGAAGCTTCTGAAATATTAAACCAGGAAGAGCAGCATAGACAGATCAGGAGAGGGGCATGCATGACAGCTTAGATTCTACAAAAGTGTCAGATTTTAGTGACTTGAATGAGTTTGGTAAATATTGAAATAAAAACAAGTAAAAATTAATATTACAAGAACATTATTTGTTCATACTAAGGAGTGTGGGATGGGTTGGAAATTTGATGGGCATGTACCACCGGTCGCTCTGTGACCCATGAGGAATCTGATTGGTATTCAGAAGCACATCCTTGTGCAACTCCAGGTCTCTGTGGTGACAGCACTGTTGTCAAGGGCAACACCTGCATCAGCATGATAGAGCTGTACTTGCACATCGGCACAAACGTGGAACACTTTTCAAAATATACGTGTGTTAAAAGACAACCTTTTACTGCCACTCTCACAACACACGCACGTATAGTGACTTGGCTTTTTTCACACACAAAAAAAAAAAAAGCTTCGCTCATTTCTGTCCTAAACTCCCACACACAGAGCTCTCTGTCACTGCCCAAGGCCTCTGGTTTATGGCCTACAGCAATACATTCTCCGTTGAAGGCTACATTGTGCGTGAGACTGCTGAAGGTTACGTTACTAATGCACTCTTTGCACTGTGTGTTGGTGTGCATGTGCTGTACTTATATGTGCAAAAAAACTTTGAAGATTTATGTTTATGTGTTTCGAACGATAATGGATATTGTTCAATACATTGACCTTAATGAAGCTCAGATAATCTCAGGCTGTATCAAGACATGTTATAGGCCTTTACTAGTGCTGCCTTATCGTAAACTGCTTTCTCACATACTTCATCAGGCCCATGTCATACACAGCGCTGAATCTTATGTCTATCCTTTATCACATGTCATATATACAGGCTGTCATGCACTGTACTGAATCATGCCATTTACCAACCTACACTACCTTGTGTATCGCGCACCTTGGATAGCATTTCATCAAAACAGAGGTCATCAGGGGTCTATAAATCTGTACAGCATCACACGGCAAATAGATCGACATCCATTTAGATCCAATGCAAGGGGTGGGGCAGTGGTTAGAGCTCTTGTCTTGCAGAAAGAAGGTTGCAGACTCAAAACCTAGCTCTGTCTTTTCTTTGTGAGATTTGTCTGGAATGCTCTTTCAGTGCAAGGATTTTATCAGTGTACGCCATTTTTTTTTCCCACAAACCAAAAGTATGCATGCTAGGTTAACTGGTGTGTCTGAAGCGCCAGTAGATTAGAGTGAACGTGTGAATAGCTGTAGTCTCTGTAAGGTCCTGTGATGAACAAGCTACATGTCCGGGGTTTACTCTGCCTCCCCATCAATGACCTTTTGAGACAGCCACCAGCTTCCCTGCAAACCCTGCACAGAAAAGCAGGTTACGAAGGGTGGATAAAAATTGTTTAACACAAACCCCACCTTGGTCCTTACTAAATCCCAATCTTGTTTCAAAAGACTGTGAAACAAACATGTATCCTAGTTGATCCTATTCCAGATGGACAACTCTGTCTGCAGTGTGTGTGTTTACACCTGTCAGTAAAACCCAGCTGGAGTGATAACTGACGATCAGATTATGGTTATTTGCTCTACATGCAGCTAAACATGTAGCCTATGCCACACAATCATAAGAACAACAGAAACATCCGGTCATCATTTTACCCCTATTAAAAGGTAAATATATCTCAGATTCAATCAAGTTATTTTTATTGTGAAGCTTTTAAAGAAAGGAAACAATATAAATAATAATAATAATAATAATAATGATGAATTCAATTTATAACACACTTTTCATTAATGAAAATCTCAAAGTGCTACAAAGTGCAACAGAATTAAATGTCAATAAACCTTAAGCATTAAATGAGAAGAAAAAATAAAATGGGATTTTATAGAGCTCTGAAGCTTAAAGGGCTTACTAGCAGGCCTTTATTTGTTTTCTACAAAACTTCACTGTGTACATGGAGTTGTGCAACATTATATTAAAAAGTACAAAATATTGTAATGTGAATGACATTGCATTTTTATTCATTTTATTTATGTACTTAATAGTTTAATTCAGTGACCACAGCAGGTACAATCGCATTCAAAAGTTGTACGAACAAAAATTGCGTAATTTATTTATACTATTTGACAAATTGTTCATAAAGGTTTCCAACAACCTGTTATTTCCACAGATTTCTAGTTCATACTTTTACATTATCCACTGCCGTGCTTGATTTTAACAAGATACAGACTTTTTTAAAGCATTGCTCTTTTGCTATAGCGCATTGTAGCTAACAACAAATATACTTTGATAAATGACTGTGAAAAAAATGTCTCATATTACCGCTGAGTGCCTTAAGACAAAACAACACCTCACTGCTGCAGACTAAACCACAGTGGCTATTGACTGTACAGTACGTGTGAAAGTCTGAAGGAAAGGTCATATTTGGTCTTGAAACTTTCAATCTGAGATTAAAATATAGAAGTATTTTATGAGTAACCTATACATGTAAAAACAACACTCCTTAGTTGCTATGAGTTCATTAATTCATCAGAAATTGTTTTAAAAAGACAATTAGATATGTAAATATACCAGAATTTAGTAAATAATTATTTATATATATATATATATATATATATATATATATATATATATATATATATATATATATATATATATATATATATATATATATATATATATATATATATATATATATATATATATATATATATATATATATATATATATATATATATATATTATATATATATATATATTATATATATATATATATATATATATATATATATATATAT
>JBBPBX010018091.1:0-13567 GCA_038048925.1 Garcialebias charrua
AGTCCATTTATTGTCCATTTCCTCTTTTCCATCAGTGGTGCATGTTTGGTTTATATGCCACAGATTTTTCCTATTTTTTTCTCATGACGATGTTTGTTTTGTTAGTTTTGCTGTCACATCAGCAGTTTCTTTTTGTTTAAAAACAAGTTTAGCTCGTTCTTATCGAAGCCCCTCTCATGTCAATCTGCATCCTTGGGGCCATGCATAACACAACTGCAACAGTAGAAGCTGCTTTTCAAGATACATCTTTGACAGTAGTGAGTGAACACCCGATATGTTGTGACATTTTCTGTTAGTCAAACCAGTCTTTAAAAGTCTGTATGACAGAAAGGAAATAATTAAAACACATTTACCCGCCATTCTTGGTCAATGAGTTCTTGTGGACTTTTATTGCGTAGACAGTCTACCAGCTCGGTGTCGTTGCCTCCGTAACAATCTGTGAGTTTGGCAAGAAGTGTGGCCCGTCTTCTGGCTTCCGTAGGGCTGACCGAAGCCCAGGGACAGTTGGGGACCCCACTTTGAAGGATGGCCCTGGTGAACAAAGGCCTGCTGTCTGGAGCCAAAAGGTGAAATCCTACTGAGGCAGCACCTGCACTCTCTCCAAAGATGGTCACCTGTTTCAAAGGCAAAAGGAAAAGAAAAGAGTGAGACCTGATTAAAAACTGTCGATCTGTAATAACTGCATAAAAGCAACTCGATTAATGCAGAAAAGACTAAACCTGTTTGGAATTTCCACCAAATAAATGGATGTTGTCTTGCACCCACTGCAACGCCAATCTTTGGTCCAACAGACCCACGTTCCCAGGAGCCTCAGAGGAGCCGTGCAGTGCCAGAAAGCCAAAAGCACCAATCCGGTAGTTCATAGAAACTACAATGACTGTCTCAGTGTGGGCAAGGTAGCGACCATCATACACATCCAGTGAAGAAGAACCGCTGTAGAACCCTGCAAATGTTAAATGGCATGGGTTAATAGTATGTCCTACAAATGTATTTTCTAAACTTAAAAAAAAAACGTTTAAAATTTTTAAACTGTAAACGCTACACAAATCTAGAAAATAAAAATAAATACTGATGGTGGTGGATTTTGCCAAGATAGTCAATACCTATTTCCAAAAGAGGGAGGAACATAGAGTGACCTATAAGAGTGGAGGAAGGAGTACACAGGTCGACTACATTCTGTGTAGAAGAGGAAACCTGAGGGAGATTGGAGACTGTAAAGCCTAATTTATACTTGACGCGACGCGCAGCGCGCGAGGGTGCGCGCTCCAAAAGTGACGCAATTTCACAGTCCCCGCCCCTGCGCGTTGGCCCCGCGCAGGGGATTAGCGCGTGCCGTGCACCTCTGAATTTTTGAAACTCCGCAAGCCCTGCGCGCGCGCGGTGGGCGCTACGATTTGATTGACCGACAGCCTTCACCCTCTTCACGCCGGAGCCTGCAGCTGTTTGCGCCGCTGTGGTCGTGGAGACGGAGTCGCGACGCATGGAGGAATGTTTTGTGACACAAAATGTATTAAATTATCCTTCATTCCTGATCTGGAGTCGGACTTTTCTTTTGTTTTTTCGCCAAAAGTCACGTGATCGCTTTCTCCTCCGCTGACTCCATGCATTAAAACCGCAAATAAAGACAACAGTTCAGCACGCGAGCAGAAAGCTATTTGTTTTTGTTGTGTGACGTCAAACAGTTCTTCTTCTACGGTAGATTTCTTCTTCTACACCTTTCTTGCAACATATGCACAGGTTTTAGAGGGTACTGCCTCCTGCTGGTCCGTAAAAGAACAGCACTTTGCCATGCGCCGCCGTGGGACAACTATAAACACAGAGGCGACACTATAAACGCATTTCGCCGCACGGCACAGTGCACGCGCAGCGCGCGCGCTCCAGCCTGCGGACCAAAGCGAAAGTATAACTCAGCCTTAAAGACCGTGTAAAGTGAATTTCAATATTTTCTTAAATAAACATTATAAATGTCATAATTGTAATGTTGTAAATGAGTAAAAAGTCTCAAAATTGTAGCTCAATTAATTTATGAGTTATAGATGAAACTGTGTATAAAGACATGTGTGTTTCAGGATTTTTTAGGCGTGTTTTAAACGGGACCGCGTTTCGTCACGCGGTCCTCATTAGTATAGCCCTACCCCCTGCTGCTCCAGTCATATAAATTGTTCTTCGCATGGGTGGAGCCGTTCACTCGTGAATCGCAGATAGCATCAGATAGCAATAGCATAGATATTTTGTTCATTGTTAGCTAGCTAATCAATTATGCGTCGTTCCTGCATCTTCCCTGGATGTCGCAATGGTCAGGGCACCCACATTGAGACGCAGGAGGGAGTCAGAACAAACCCAGGCTGCTGCTGGAGCGGCCACCTGCAGCTCCGCGCGGCGCGCGTGTGTGTGTGTGTGAAGAGAGCGATCCGTGGCACCGGCCCGTGTGGGCCCGTGTCCAGAACCGCTGTGACTCCGCTGACACAGATGAGATAACAGTTATCAACGTGATTTACTCTATTTTAATCACCAACACAGACCCCGCATGCGATGTGACCGGGTCGGACCGGGTGCAGCCGCTCATCTTCTAAAATAGCGCTTATTATTAAACACATAACAGCGGAGTTATGAATTATCTTTGTGTCCTCAACTTTAAAACAAAACCAGAGTTGTTAGTGCACTAAAAACAGCGTAACTCTTGGAAAAAGGAGTTGCTGGCAGCCAGAAACGGAGCAGGTGGATCTCTGCTTCTCGTCTGCCTGTCCAGACACTGCTCAGCTCTGAAGGGTGCAGGAAACCACGCCCACTGCTGACACGCCCCCACAGTTTCAGACTAAGGGAAAATAAGGTTTTTTCATGATTTTTGACACTTAATTTTATAAGGAAAACAATGTTTTTAATCAGTCAGATTTATATGGGTGATTAATAACACATATTTATGCCATGTGACAAACTAAAAACACAAATTTAATTTCACTTTACACGGTCTTTAAGGTTGTGGCAGGGGAGAGCGTGGCCAGACAGCATCGGATGGTTGTGTGTAGAATGACTGTTGTTGTGAAGAAGAGAAAAAGAGTAAAATCAGAGAAGAAGACCAAATGGTGGAAGCTAAAGAAGGAAGAATGTTGTGAGAAATTCAGAGAGGAGCTGTTAAAGGCTCTGGGTGGTAAGAAAGAGCTTCCAAGTGACTGGGCTACTACAGCAACAGTAATTAGAGAGACAGGTAGGAAGGTACTTGGTGTGTCATCTGGACAGAGAATGGATGATAAGGAAACCTGGTGGTGGAATAGTGAAGTGCAGGACGCCATTCAAAGAAAGAGATTAGCCAAGAAGAAATATGACAGTGAGAGGACTGAAGAGAGGAGACAGGAATATAAGGAGATAGGACATAGAGCAAAGAGGGAAGTAGCTAAGGCAAAGCAGAGGGCGTACAATGAGTTGTATGGGAGACTGGACACTAAAGAGGGCGAGAAGGACTTGTACCGATTGGCAAGACAGAGGGATCAGGCTGGAAAGGATGAAGGCGAGAAGGACTTGTACCGATTGGCAAGACAGAGGGATCAGGCTGGAAAGGATGTGCATCATACAAATAAATTAATGTTCACCTTTTATTTGTATTTAGCCTCCAAAAGATGGAAATCACCATAAAACAAACATAATATTCTCAACCCAATAATTCTCAGTCGGGTCATCTGGACAGTTTCTTTTTTATAGAAACATTTCACCCTCCATCCTCCATCCAGTTTCTATAAAAAAGAAACTGTCCAGACGACTCGACTGAGAATGATTGGATTTGGTACCTGGATTATTGAGCATGAACTTTCTTGCCATAAAATTCTCAACTGTGTCAATATTAATAGTTTTAACTTTAAACATCTTTAAAATTTACAGCATTGAAATTCATAGTTAATTAAATAAAACTTTTGGGTGTTGTTATTGATGAGAAGCTGACATAGAAATCTCATGGAAATTACTTAAGAATAAAAATAACAAAATCAATTGCATTACTGTATAAAGTAAAATAGTTTTTGAATGACAAAGTTTTGAATATATTGTATAATGTAATGATTGTTCCATATTTAATCTATTGTATTGAAGTTTGGGGAAAAGCATGTAAAACTATTACAAACCCTGTTTTTATTTTACAAAAAAGAGCTATAAGAATTATTAGTATGAAGTGCTATGGTCACCCAACAAATATATTATTTAATCAATTAAAATTATTAAAATTTTATGATTTGGTTGAACATAGTATATTACAAGTCATGTATAAAACTCATAAAACTATTACCCCCAAATATTCAATTAAAATTTGTTTAAAAAAAAGAGTCATTATAACCTGAAGAGAATGTAAATGTTTGTGTAGACCCTCATCTCTGACCTGGATTTACACCTTTTCACATCTCTCTGAAACTCTGAGTGGTACACTTCTCCTGAGGCTTGCAAGGAGACGAGTGGACACTATTTCATTACATTTATTTGAATCAAAACACATTATTTCATAAGAGACTCTCTTTACTTTTACTTTGTTTGATTCAGATATAATCAAAGCATAACCTTGTGTTATTCATATGAACAGTATTTTTAATATGTAAATGATCATTACTAAACTGGTATATTTTTCTCTGTCTTAGTCAAGAACTATGCCTAAAGTTGAATTATATGTCAGAATGACTTGTTCAGATTTGTTTTACAAAAGTTAAGACGCTTAATCAGTAATCTGTATAATTGGCGACAGGTATCTGTCATTTGTCTAAACACTTGCACTGAATAATCTTCACTTCTTTAACTTTTGATAACTCTTCTGACCTGAACTAAATCCCTCCCGTTCTCTGGCAAACAGCCAATGAGTGGATGGATTTGACTGGGTCAACCCTCCTCTCTTAAGGCCCACTTCCTGTCTGAGCCACAGAGTTTGTTGAGGAACTCAAGCCATGAGGTTCCCCAAAAGAGCAGAATGAACGCCAGTCACACGCTAAGGACACGTCATTCAGTTAAAAGATTTATAACATGCCAGTTATAAATCCATTTCGAGCTGAAAATGCTCTATTTTAGTGAAATTCCTTCAAAGGAAGCTTTTATCTTGAAAAGCCAACCGTAACTGAAGTCGCTACTTCGGTAGGTCGACGCAGATCTCATGGAAGCCGCTGGAAGGTGAACGAGCTGAAGCCTGAACAACGTGAGCACGGACGGACGGTCTGTGTACGCTGAGGCTAATCTACTTTATCGTAGCCAAGATGAAGAATCTTTGCCAGGTAAAGAGTCGTTGTTCCCCTCCGGGTGAGAGTCTAGCTGAAGCCGACGAAGATTTCCTCATCCTTCATTTCCTTCCAACCTCCATTTTCTTCCTCCTAAACTTCTCCTTAAACTTTATATATTTTGACAGTTAACTAAACTAAGTTAAAAGTGCCTGCAGAGTATAAGTTAATAACACCCATGACTTGTCCTGTTGTTCCTATGAAATTACGGACGCGTGTTTCATCTGTGCTGAAGTTACTTATAGGAAACCTGATCAACCAATCATGTAAAGATGTTGTGATGTAATGTAATGATTTGTTATTAAATGATTCTACCTTTGGTAGGTCAAATATAATAACGTTTCTTGTCAATTGCATCCCTCCAAGTCACAGAATTTATTGATATTAAACTGAAAAAGAGAGAACCCGTGAATATTGATGATAAGTTTGTGTCAGATAAAATCTACTCACTCTTTCATCTGGAATATTGTACAGTCAGCAAACTGACTAGTATTATATCCTTACATAATGGTGGCCCAATAAAGGTCTCTAAAAAGGGTTTAAATTGATATTTTGTGTCTATTTAAATGTTGGCATAAATTTGCCAAATGTTCCTCACTCTTAAAAATATGATTTTTGGCTTACAAGTTTTCAGAAAACTGCATGGCATGCATGTTTGATATGCTTTGGGTTGAAATCCTCATTGCTCAATTTTTTAACGTTTGTTTTGTAGTTTTTGTTGGTGAAGAATTGTTACTACTGTGTGGTTCGGTGAATCTGGGCTCCATTGGACCGGTTCCGAACGACTCGTCATAGCTGACTGGCTCACAGGCTGGGTGCAATTCCCTGTTTTGACCGCCGCGTCAAAATTGTGCTTACAAAAAGTTTCTTGTTAACATCTGAAAGTTACTGTGGTGTGGTATGTTACATTTTAAACAGGTAAAGATAAACGCATATTATGTCTGAAGCTGGTTAGTCAGATCGTGGTTTGGTTCACCCGGTCGTCTAAGCTCTGACTAGTTTGTTGCTGTTGATACGGAAAAAGTCCATGTAGGTAACGTTTATATTGCTGTTTTTACTGGGCGCTGCTTGGTTCAACCTGTTTGGATGTTAATCGCTACGTTGCAAAATTTTTGTGGTGTTTCTAAGTGTTTTATTGAGTGAAAAGAGTCCGGAAGTTGGTGTAAAGCTAATGCTATCATTTCCATCGCTACGGCTACATGTCCAACATAAAGCGCTGTGATTGGTCCATTGCTATTTCGTGTTCAGGATCGTGAGCTCTGATTTGCTGCTGTTCGTCGGGTTTCATTTTATGTTCACACAATTCTGACAGATTGTCTGGCTTGTTTCGTTTCTATGCATGAAATATCGTCAGAAACGGTTTAAACGCGGTGTTTTGTGATATTTTACAAGTGTTTTAGAGCGATTAAAAAGTCAGTTCATCACAAAGTCCGACAGTACGTAGGTCCGTGAACGCCTCACGACTGACACGTCAACATAGTGACGTCAGCAGATAGAAAAAAGAAAAAAGATTGTTGCTTTAATATCTAAAAATTCACAGAACTTGTTCCAAACATTTTAATCAAATCGATTCGTTTCTTAAAAGAACGTTTGTTCAAGCGATTGTCACATCCAAGCTAAAACTCATCCAAAAAGTTGATTTTTCACCGTGTTCGTTTTCAAGCTAACGGAATTAGCGGTAGTCGAAGCGGCCTTAAGAGTCAACAGCGCCTCTATAGTGGCCAGAATGAGTAATTACAGTCACATTGTGGTAAATTTAAGGTTTAAAAAACTGCAATCTGCTGGTTAAAAGAAAGAGAACAGGAAACATTTACACAGATAAGATGCTAAAACCTCTGTATTTAATTTAAAACAACATCTTTTAAAGTTATTCTGTGACTTGGTTATTCAATCAAAGTAAGGGAATTTTTGTTTACCGGTATATGCTGTTTCTGTACTGATTCTACCTTTTTAAAGTTCTTGGACTATACACTAAGGCACTGTTTTTTTTATAGTTTTTTTAATTATTGAACGTGCTGTGCAGAACAGTACTGTTGTACAGTAAATACTGTACAGGGATGTGTTTATAGATGAATGTGTGGAGTAATGTGTTAGCTAACTGTTTGTAAATAAAGTTTTGTGCATGTTTATGGAACAGTATGTACGCTTGTTCAGTGCGATGTCGATAAACGGGTGTGCGGTGCTGCATTTGCGGACATTTCCGCGACTTACGGCAAAAATGCGGACGTACGAACGCCACGTGCAATGAGTTCCGACTTACGTCAAAATCGGGTTACGAACGGTGCGTAGGAACGGAACTCGTTCGTAAGTCGAGGACTACCTGTATTCCTACTTCGTGGTTTTTCACTTATCGCGTGGCTTCAGGGTACAGATCCCCCATGATAACCGAGGGACTACTGTACATCTCTCTCAGTAGCTGTGGGCTGCCTCATGTTACGTGTTATAACAGCCGCGGCTTATACACAAGCGCAGCTTATATACTGTATATGCACAATTTATTTTTTATTTAGCACAATTTATTTATTTATTTTGTATATGCACAATTTATTTATTTATTTTGTGTGCAACTCATATTCGGGTGCATTCTATAAACCGGCAATTACTGTAGATTTCTGTAAACTGGCAATTTCAAAAGTAGATCTTGGTTCAGAGAAGTTTGCCCCCCACCCCGAGCTAAGATCTTTCGAGCTGATACTTATGCTGCTTGTTAAATTATGTCATGAGGCCCAGTTTAGTTTGTGGGAGCAGAACACTTACCTCCACCATAGATCCACACCATGACAGATAGGTTGTGAGGTCTGGGAGAAGAAGGCACCCAGACATTCAGGTACAGGCAGTCCTCACTCATCTCGCTGTTTGGATTCCACATCTCGCTGCCCTGGAAGCCGGGGAACGAGGTATCTACGTACTGGTAACAGGCCTTTGGGTAGGCATTGGCCTCTAACAGTCCTGTCCAGGGACGTTTGGGCTCAGCAGGGCGAAAACGTTGCTTTCCGATAGGCGGCTCACCAAAAGGGATGCCTAGAAAGGCAGTAACGTAGTTCTGACTCAGGACTGGAAGGCGAATGCCTCGGACACGACCATAACGTGTAAGAACGATGTCTGCATCGTTCTGAGAAAAGCAGAGGGGGACAAGAGAAAGACTAAAGATGGAGGAGAAAAAGAAGAGAATAATGCAGGGCTGCATGATGGAGGCTACGAGGCTGGAGCTGTGCTCGTGACTCCCAGGCAGGATGTGCTCTGCTTCACCTCAGACCTGCAGAGGACAGAGACAGAGAGAGTAATCAGATTACTGACTGGAGGAGAGGAAGCAACTAACACACAGGAGGCTGTCATCCGTCAAGTTTGAACAAACCCACTTGACAACTGTTCACTTGTCAGCTGGCAGCACGATCACTCAGATCACAATGTTCAGGGATTTCTGCTCACTTCATCTTTAGAGCTTTTCAAATATTTAACTTGGATTAAACTTTTTTTTTTTCTTTTTTCTTTTAGAGATGTGGTAGGCTCACTCCAAAACATTGAAAATCTTTAAGTTCTCTGAATAATTCTTCATTAATATCCTGATGCATGCTCAATAATCCAGGTAGAAAAATCGAACAATGTTAAGTCAGGACTTCTGGATAGATGCAAAAAGTAAAAAATAAAAATAAAGATAAAAATTGTAGAAACGTTCTTTAATCCAAAAGACTTCTTCAGTCTGAGGAGCTGCAAAAAACAGTCTTATAAATAGCACCTTCTCATAGTGGATCAACCAGTTTGTTGTTGACAGCCAGAACCAGCTGTTCACACGATTAAGGAGGACTATTAGCCTAACAATGGATCGTTAGCACCCGTATGGCTGCTTGTTATTCACAGGGGGTTGATTGATACTAGCAATAACAGCAATGGAAGAGAGAGAACAGTTGGACACGGAAGCTGTGTCCCAATCTAACGGCTGCATACTTCAAAGGACCCGGTCAATGTAGGCCGGGTCCTTCTAAGACCACGTAGATCGGACGTCAGCGGCTGTGAATTGGGACAGGTCTAGCCTTCACAGTTACGTCGGCGTACGTCATGTTGCCTAGCAACCGTGATAGCGCTAAGCCCAGAGCCATATATAGAGAGAGTTCCGACACTCTTTGATGTCGCCGATAGGCGGTCAATCGTTCCAAACAACGGCTATGGAAACCTTGTGGAGCTGCGCCCTCTGGCGGCGACGGAGCGCTACTGCAGGCAGAGTCAGACTGTTAAACAGAGCCATGGAACAAATCGCCCCCTCCATGACCCACGTGACTTCCGCATTCCATTCTTACAACGGCACTCTATGGAAGTGTCGCAACTCTCACTTTATATGGCTCTGGCTAAGCCTAAGGAAGAAAGAAGCTTGACATTTTTGTTTTTCTACTAATTTTTTAATTCTAGAGGAAATACAGTACAGGAACTTTATCGCAGCTGACAGACAATCATATCCAGGTAACTTACCTTTGTTTTAGTCTATAAACTTTTAAGAAATAAATGTTAATTTCAACTAGTTTCATGGATAATTTCAGTGACTGACAGTATTAACTTTATTCAGAATCAGAATATCTTTATTGACATTGCACCAGGTACAACGTGAACATCAAGTTCAAGTTCACTTTATTAGGTCCCCAAGGGGCAATTCATCTACAACAGGTAGAGGTGGTGAGACAGCCAGCACATTCATACAGCTATAAAACACAATAAAAAGTACCATCAAAACAAAATACATAAAACATTACTAAAAAGGTACAGCATAATAAAAGCAAACTATTCATCCTTAAAAACATGAAGTTAAGATTTCCAAGATAAAAATATGTAAAAGGAGATAAGCTTAAAACCTAGTTTTTGTTTAAAAATCCAATAGCTGAGGGGATGAAGGAGTTTTTTAATCTGTTCGTTCTGCATTTAGGTAGGCCATATCTTCTGCCTGAAGGCAAAAGATTGAACTGAGCATGTAGAGGATGAGTGGGATCTGCCAAATTTTTTTTAGCTTTTGATGTAGATCTTGATTTAAATAGATCCATGATGTTGTTCATTTGAGTCCCTATTATTTTCCCGCATTCTTTGATGACACCCTGTAAGCGATTACGGTTTTTCAAGTTCAACATCCCAAACCAGCAGAGAAATGAAAAAGTCAGAACAGATTCAATAAAACAGCTGTAAAACATTTTCATAAAAGTGCAATCAATATTTAAACTCCTTAGCTTCCTAAGGAAATGCATCCTTTGGTGGGCTTTCCGACAGATTGCATCTGACTGGGACTCAAATGTTAATTTATTGTCCATCATTATGCCCAGATATTTGTATTCTTGCACCTCTTCCACTACCTGACCATTTAAGGCGACAGGAGGGAGAGGGGCAGAGGACTTCCTGAAGTCTATGCTCAGTCTCATTAAAAAAACAAAACAAAACAAAACAAAGCAAAAAAATAAAAAAAATTGTAGAAACGTTTCGTCTTTCGTCCGAAAGACTTCCTAAACCAAAAACACCAAAAACCAAAAATGCCAAAGCTTTATTTACAGTAAACATTGAATGGCAAGTTAAACTCCCTACCTACTCACAATACTGTAATGTCTGCTTTTACAAATGCATTTGTTTGAAGCATCTTCACTGTTCACGTGTAAAAATGAAAAATAAAAACTTAATCATTCTCTGAACTTCTTATCAGAAGCTGATTCAGCAGCAAATTCACACTGAATGTTGTGGAAGTTGCTGTAGCTCTCAAAAGACGTGAACAAGTCAATGAATGTGTCAAATACTCTTAAAAATGATCAAGCAAATCATATTTTTTTCATTTAAATATTTCTTTTGTCTTTATTTGTTAGTACAGTATTTGTAGACAGTAATTTTTGATTTTCGTGTCATCTCCAGGCCTTCAAGGATATGCTGTACGCTGCCCAGGACCAAGCTCCATCTATGGAAGGTAAGAAGACTCACTGTTTGGATAAGCAACACACACACACACAGAGACAGAAACACACACAGACAGAAACACACACAGACAGAAACACACACAGACAGAAACACACTCAGACACTCCGCTCTCGTCCCCTGTTTGGGCATCCCCAGAATAACAACCCTTCATTTGTTAAAAATAGATTGAAATTAATGCTAACTTGTTGCCACTCTCTCCAGGGTTTTTGACTCAACAAGACAAAAGCCAGTTTTTATATTAACACTCTTCCCTTTATTACTTTGTACTTCAGCTAACTGGTTTGAAGAACAAATACTTTAGGAGTTGGGGGGAATAATAAATTGTACTTATTGAACATCTGGCCAGCTTGGTTTAACAGAACTGAAGTTGAGCACCAGCTTTGTTGAGTGTTGCTAACAGAGTAACGAGAAGAAAGACCATAATTACTCTTGAACTTTAAACTGTAAGATATGGTAAACACTTTAAATGATTTAAATCATGAAGGTGAAAACTTTCTCTACTTGAACAGTTTAGATATATTTCACGAGGCTGCTCCGTCTGCACGTGTCCCTGTGTGTCCAGATCGGGTGAGAAAAATGGGGCTCGTCCATACTACGTGTGCAACAATGACTATACTGTGCCTCCTTATCTGTTTGTGAATGAGTCAACACCGGTGCTTTTGTCCAGACAAAATGCCAACATGGTGGCAGATTTTTCAGTGTGGTGCAACGTGACCTCATAGCGCTGCAGCTCCTAGAGTTCAGCTGATTATACTTCAGATAGATGGGAGCATGAGGTGGTCTTTATCTCTGAGCGATAACGATGTAACACACCCTCACTGACTGCGTGCAGTTGACAGAGCTGCCAGTTTGTGTGAAAGTGTGTATCTGAATCAGTCTTGCGCATCACAACTTACATCATATGTTTGCTGAAGTGTTTTAATGTATGAGACTTAAAGAACTTGAGTAAAACGCTCATTAAAATAACAACAAAAATATTAAATTGTGTCATCTGGACCAGTTTCTTTAAGTGAGAAATGCTTCATCTCCCATCCAGAGGACTTCTTCAGTCTACAGCAGTGAAGGCTCCCTATGGGGCAGATGTGGTTGGCAGACTGTAGACTGAGGAAGTCCTCTGGATGTGGGGTGAAATGCTTCTCACTTAAAGAAACTGGTCCAGATGACACAATTTAATCTTTTTGTTATCTACATGTACCTGCATGATTGAGCTTCTAACACTTTTATTTTTCTCTCTCAATAAAATGTTTATAGATGCACATGTTTGACTGATTTTCCTTGAAATGTGTATTGAATTCTTCTATGAAACATGGATATGGTTTTTGGATACCATATGAGTTGTGTCTTTGCTTTGATTGATGTTTTCAGATTTTGCAGGGCATTCTGGGTAAACTCGATATGGATGATGAATCATTTCCTGCCTCGTATGTAAACTATACTGGTGGGGCGCCGCTCTATGCTGTGAAATAGGGGACCACGTCTTTGAAAAGAGACACGATCAGTCATTCAGGAGGGTCGTTCATCTGACACTGTAAATGTTCCCCACCTACTCATATTGATTTGTTTCGCACCGTGCAGTTTGCATAGAAACAAATTTCCACATCGTCACGTTTTCTGAACTTTCATATAGTGTAAATTTCAGTGAAGTAAAGTTTGTTCAGCGAGTAACGAATCAGTTTCATGTGAAAGCGTTCAAAGTTTCTTTAAGTGGTTTTGTGTGACTGTTAGATTATTGCTAGCCTGGTTAAAACCAGACCCTTGTCCTTCACTTCGCTTCGTACTAGGGTCTGGGACTTCTCCCATAGACAAGGATTTCTCCGGTAGATTTTTGACCGGACCAATCAGAGAACAGAAGGCGGAGTTTTGAACGACGTCGACTGACGTCGTCAGTTAAAATGGCTGCCGCCACGAAGGAATTTTCAAGAAAACAAGGTAAAAAACTATTATTTCTTTGCTGAGAAAAAATATATTTCTTAGCTGACGTTATATCAGAAGTGTTCCTGAGCTTAACAGTTCCTAAATCAATTCACGAAATGGTCAAATCTGCTGGATTTAATACCCTGATGCATGCTCAATAATCCAGGTAGAAAAATCTAAAAAAGCTAAGTCTGGTCCTCTGGACATTCAAAAAACAAAACAAAACAAAGCAAAAAAAAAAAAAAGCTGTAGAAACGTTTCGTCTTTCGTCCGAAAGACTTCCTCAGTCTGAGAAGCTGTGTTCAGCTCAGTCTTATAAATAGCACCCTCCCACAGTGGATCAACCAGTTGGCTGATGACAGCCGAAACCAGCTGCTCACATGATCAAGGAGGACCATCAGCCTGACGATGGATCGTTAACACCCTGATGGTTGTTTGCTATTCACAGAGGGCTGAGTGATACTAGCAATAACATC
>JBBPBX010018092.1:0-24468 GCA_038048925.1 Garcialebias charrua
TATATATATCAGCAGTAGTGTAGATATAAAAAGTAGTGTAAATGTAAACAGTAGTAATAAATGTAAACAGTAGTATTGAATGAAAACAGTAGTAATAAATGTAAACAGTGAATGTAAACAGTAGTATGACTATAGGCAGTAATGTAATACAAACATTAGTGCAAATATAAGAAGTAGTGCAAACTGAATGAGCACATGACCGTGAGTTGAGTGAATAACCCGTTTTGATGACACAGAGTCCAGTGTTAAAATCTTTGTGTTGTGTGGTGGTGTGTGAAAGTTTTTTGTGATTAAGGCAGTACAAGTGGGAGGGAGGGCAGAGCAGGCAGAGAGTTTAGCATCCTGACTGCCTGATGAACAGAGCTGTCATTTAGTCTGCTGGTTCGAGCCTGGAGACTCCTCAGTCTCCTCCCTGAAGGCAACAGGCTGAAGCAGCTGTGTAGTGGGTGTGTGGGATCACCTGCCATGCAGAGGGCTTTCCGAGTGAGGCGGTTGCTGTGTAAGTCCTGTAGTGAGGGGAAGGAGGTGCCGACAATCTTCTCAGCTGCTCTCACGATGCGCTGGAGGCTCTTGCGGCAGGATGCAGTACATGCACCAAACCACACAGTGATGCAGCTGGTCAGGACACTTTCTATGGCACCTCTGTAGAAGGTGCACATGATGGGGGTTGAAGCTCCAGCCCTTTTCAGCTTGCGGAGAAAGTAGAGGCGCTGGTGAGCCTTCTTGGCCAGTGATGCAGTGTTCCTGCTCCAGGACAGGTCCTCTGAGACGTGCACTCCCAGGAACTTGGTGCTGTCCACTCTCTCCACTGCGGTGCTGTTGATGGTCAGAGGGGCATGTTGGGCATCCCTCTTCCTGAAGTCCACAACAATCTCCTTTGTCTTCTCCACGTTGAGAGTGAGATTGTTGTGTCCGCACCACAAGGCCAGGCGGCTCACCTCGTTCCTGTAGTCCGTCTCATCGTTGTTGCTGATGAGACCCACCACTGTTGTGTCGTCCGCAAACTTGATGAAGTGGTTGGAGCTGTATGATGGTGTGCAGTCGTGTGTTAGCAGGGTGAATAGAAGGGGGCTCAGCACACATCCTTGTGGGGCTCCTGTATTCAATGTGATGGTGCTGGATGTGTTATTCCCGACCCGTACTGCCTGTGGTCTCCCGGTCAGGAAGTCTAGCAGCCAGTTACACATTGAGGTGTTCAGCCCCAGACTGTCCAGTTTAAGGACGAGCTGTTGGGGGATGATGGTGTTGAATGCCGAGCTGAAGTCGATGAACAAAATTTTGACATAGGAGTCTTTCGTGTCAAGATGTGTGAGAGCTATGTGGAGGGCAGAGGAGATAGCATCGTCGGTTGAGCGATTAGGCCGATATGCAAATTGGAAGGGATCCAGGGAGGCAAGGAGGACAGATGTGATGCTTTTCATGACTAGTTGTTCGAAGCACTTCATCAGGATGGGGGTGAGTGCTACTGGACGATAGTCATTGAGGCAGGAGGGCGTTGCCTTCTTTGGGACAGACAGGGATGATGGTGGTAGCTTTGAAACAGGTGGGGACGATGGCCTGACTCAGTGAGATGTTAAGCTTGTTAGTGCTGGTATGCTTGTGAAAGGCGCTTTTAAATAAAATGATTATTATTTATATTATTATTATAAAGATGTCCGTGAAGACCGCTGCAAGTTGTCCTGCACAGTCCTTCAGCACACGACCAGGTATGTTGTCAGGACCAGAAGCTTTCCGGGCGTTGATCTTGATGAATGATCGCCTCACGCTGTCTGAGGACAGCGCCAGCACCTGGTCATCGGGAGAGGGGGTGAGTTTTTGTGCAGGTGTGCTGTTACATGCCTCAAACCGAGCAAAGAAGTCATTCAGTTCATTCAGCGTAGAGGTTGTGCTGTCACAGGTCTGTGGGGATGGTTTGTAGTTTGTGATGGTCTGTATTCCCTGCCACAGACTCCGTGTATCCTTGCTGTCCTTGAAGCGGTGAGCTATTTTCCTGGAATACTGCTTCTTGGCCTTTCTGATGCCCCGGGCCAGGTTGTTTCTGGCTGTCCTCAGGCCCACCTGATCTCCCGCTGTGAAGGCAGCATTCCTGGCTCTCAGGAGTCTGTAAACCTCTGCTGTCAGCCATGGCTTCTGATTTGCCCGAACAGTGATGGTTTTGAGGTTGGTTACATCATCAATGCACTTGGTGATGTATGAACATACAGTGTCTGAGTACTCCTGGAGACATGTGTTGTTGTTTGTGGTAGCAGCTTCTTTGAACATACTCCAATCTGTGGTGTCAAAACAGTCCTGGAGTGCCTCTGAAGACCCCTCTGGCCACACTCGTATCTGCTTGCGAACTGGTTTTGTGACTTTCACCAGTGGCCTGTATGCTGGCTTTAGCATAACACAGATATGATCAGAAGCGCCGATGTGGGGGAGGGGGAGGGCCTTGTAAGCTGCTTTCATGGTGGTGTAAACTTGGTCCAGTGTATTTCTGCCTCTTGTTGGGAAGTTTATGTTTCTGTATGTTTTTGGAAATACACTCTTTAAATCTGCTTGGTTGAAATCACCAGCCATGAGGAAAAAAGCATCAGGGTGGGCTGTTTGCTGCTCACTGATGTGCAGATTTAGTTCATTCAGTGCCTCACCTCTAACTTTGCTGTTGGAGCTTGGAGGAATATATACAGCAACGATTATAACAGCTTTAAATTCCCTCGGTAAATAGAACGGTCTGCATTTAATAGTCATAAACTCCACTAAAGGTGAGCAGTGTTTGTAGACCCCAGCAGCATCCAGACACCATGCGTTGTTGATGTAAACACAGAGCCCCCCTCCGTGTGTCTTACCTCCCTCGTTGAGAGCACGATCCGCTCTGTAGCATGTTAGCCGCTCGAGCTGTATAGTATGGTCCGGAACGTTGTTGTTAAGCCACGTTTCCGTGAATACAAACACACAACAGTCACTCACAGTCTTTTGTGTCATTCGTAGCAGGCGTATATAATCCAATTTGTTGTCCAAGGAGCGTACGTTAGCCAAAACCATGGATGGAATAGCCAGCTTGTGTGGGCTAGCTGCTAGCCTTGCCCTGATACCTCCTCGCTTACCCCGTTTCTGCTTCCTGTCACGCCGCTTGTCGCGTTTCCACTGCGGTCGCTTCTACTGCGGTCGCTTCCACTGCGTGCGCGATGCGGAGACGCTCGGTGCTGGCTCGCACCGCGGTCGCGATGATGAATGGAGGCTCAGGGCTGGCTTCCAGAGCAGGCCGCAGGCTCGTAGCTTCTCCTCGAGCTCGCTGCTTATTCCAAAATGAGCGGTTTTACCGACATCAAGCAGGAACTCACGGCAGAAGGACATGTCACTAGTTATTTGATGTTTTCTGTTTTCATCTTCTCTTCAAACATGTTCAGACTGTGCAGTGAGGTTGGATGAAGTCCTTGTGAGGATCCAGAGTCTGACATGCAGCAGACAGCAGTCACAACTCAGTGGAGAACAACAGGAAGTTATGCTAACAGGCTAACTGAGCTAGCAGCTGCTAAAACATGACACAACAAAGTTTAGTTCTGTTAGCTTCAACATCTCACAGCTCCTGAACAAATGTTGCATGGTGGATTTTTCCAGCAGTTCTCTTTGGCCTCAGATGGTTGAGAAGATGGAGTCAAAGTGTCAGATATTTATCTGATTTCAAAGTGAAACAGAGTAAAAATCCACAATGCAGCTTTAGTTTGAGCAGCTGTGTGTTTGAAATAGTTTGAATCTTCCTCTAAACCAGTGTTTTTCAACCACTGTTCCATGTTCCGTGGAAATTATCAAAAAAGCAGCCTCATGCTGAACACTCACGCTGACCCCACCACCACCACACACACAAACGCGCACGGCTCACGTTTCTATCTCACCCTACAGACGGGGGAAAAAAACTGAACACGGGGCTGAAATGTTTCTCTCCCCTCGATAGAGCTTTGGAGCGTGACGTCACTGGTCCACCGCGCACAGCATTGTGGGTAGTTTTTTTTGTAGTTTTTTGTCGATCCGCCATTTTTCCTGCCTTGCTCGTATTTTGTTCGAATCAGGTTTCAACAGCTTAGCAATGGTCCTAAATTGCTGTGTAATAGGATGCAATGTCCGTTCACACGACAGAAAAGGTAAAAAAATAGAAAACGGACTCTCGTTTTATAGTTTCCCTACCTGGAAACAACGCGAGGGCGAGCTTGTGTCGGCCATAACAAAAAGGAGGCATGGATATCAGCAGTGAGACGTCCTGATGTAACGTTCTCCAACATCACAAGATACATGCTTGTTTGTTCCAGACATTTCCATTCAGGTGAGTATTTTAAATCAGTTTACTGGAGTTGTGCCATTTTGTCAAGGTGTATCATGTTTTGGTCGAGTTCAGTGCATAGTGGGTCAACCAAGTTTAGGTCGGACATCTGTGTTATTTTAAAATAAACTGTTTAAAGTTGATTGTGTTGTCACATTGACTGTAGCATATTGTTTTTTATTATTAATTTATTTCTTTATTCATTTTATCAAAATAAATACCCAACAAAGACAAAAAAAAGAAAATATAAAATGAAAGGCAGCAGAAAGAAGAAACTATCTTATTATATCTGCCCCTTTTCCAAACAATCTATTCAAAGAATAATCTATAAGTAACAAAAAATGAGTAACTCATCTCAATTTTCAAATTTCAACATATTACACATTAAAGCGCTTCATCTTTTAACAAAATGTGTCTGAATATTTAAGGGTAGTACATTGTTATGACATTTATACATCACCATTAAAATAAGGTAATCTACCAATGGAACTTCAGTAATTTCAACTAAAAAAATAATATACTAGATGGATGACAGTAATGTTTTCTGGCAATAATTATATTACTGATCTGCGTTCTCTTCAAGGCAAATCTTCTTATGAGATGGATGAGTCAAATCCCGACTGGGCTCCAACACTGCACTTGGGACACTCCGAGGTGAAAGTGTCAACATCAGACCGACATGCTCGTCGATTAGAGACGTTACAGCAGAGCACAAGGGGAAGATGAAGGAAGTGATGGAAAGGCAAAATCAACAAGCAGTGGAGGCTGCAGGAGATGTGCATCAACCAGTGATGGAGGCAGCAGGAGATGAGCACCAACAGGTGGTGGAGGCAGCAGGAGATGAGCACCAACAGGTGATGGAGGCAGCAGGAGATGAGCACCAACAGGTGATGGAGGCAGCAGGAGATGAGCACCAACAGGTGATGGAGGCAGCAGGAGATGAGCACCAACAGGTGATGGAGGCAGCAGGAGATGAGCACCAACAGGTGATGGAGGCAGCAGGAGATGAGCACCAACAGGTGGTGGAGGCAGCAGGAGATGAGCACCAACAGGTGATGGAGGCAGCAGGAGATGAGCACCAACAGGTGATGGAGGCAGCAGGAGATGAGCACCAACAGGTGATGGAGGCAGCAGGAGATGAGCACCAACAGGTGGTGGAGGCAGCAGGAGATGAGCACCAACAGGTGTGGAGGCAGCAGGAGATGAGCACCAACAGGTGATGGAGGCAGCAGGAGATGAGCACCAACAGGTGATGGAGGCAGCAGGAGATGAGCACCAACAGGTGATGGAGGCAGCAGGAGATGAGCACCAACAGGTGGTGGAGGCAGCAGGAGATGAGCACCAACAGGTGATGGAGGCAGCAGGAGATGAGCACCAACAGGTGGTGGAGGCAGCAGGAGATGAGCACCAACAGGTGATGGAGGCAGCAGGAGATGAGCACCAACAGGTGGTGGAGGCAGCAGGAGATGAGCACCAACAGGTGATGGAGGCAGCAGGAGATGAGCACCAACAGGTGGTGGAGGCAGCAGGAGATGAGCACCAACAGGTGATGGAGGCAGCAGGAGATGAGCACCAACAGGTGGTGGAGGCAGCAGGAGATGAGCACCAACAGGTGATGGAGGCAGCAGGAGATGAGCACCAACAGGTGATGGAGGCAGCAGGAGATGAGCACCAACAGGTGATGGAGGCAGCAGGAGATGAGCACCAACAGTGGAGGCAGCAGGAGATGAGCACCAACAGGTGATGGAGGCAGCAGGAGATGAGCACCAACAGGTGGTGGAGGCAGCAGGAGATGAGCACCAACAGGTGATGGAGGCAGCAGGAGATGAGCACCAACAGGTGGTGGAGGCAGCAGGAGATGAGCACCAACAGGTGGTGGAGGCAGCAGGAGATGAGCACCAACAGGTGATGGAGGCAGCAGGAGATGAGCACCAACAGGTGATGGAGGCAGCAGGAGATGAGCACCAACAGGTGGTGGAGGCAGCAGAAGATGAGCACACACAGCTTGTGGAGGCTGCTGGAGAGGAGCATGAGCAAGTTGTGGAGTCTGCGGTGGAAACCCCACGAGAGGACATCACTGTCGCTGCAGATGGGGAGGAGGAAGATGAACCAGCAGCAAAAAGGCGACAAACAGAATGTCAGTTGTGCGAACAAAGAAGAGCAGAAATTAATCGTCTCTTACAGGAAAACAGGGAGCTCAGGTCAGAGCTGAATAAAAAACAGCTAGACAAAGAATTTCTTAGGGGAGACACAAAAAAGTCAGGTACTATACAGGACTTCATTGCTTTGCCGTATTGTTGTCATTGTTTGAATTTGAAATGAAACAGATCCATTTTGAAGTAAACATTTGATGTAATTAAACATTTCCAGTAAATGTGATGAACGTGTGAGTTAATACATTTTATAGAAAACACACAAAAATGTGCAAATATAAGTCAACAGCATGTTTTACATAATTATGTCTCCCTTGAAGTACAAGCTCTGAGAAATATCTTTAGGAAGCTTCATGCTTTCTGTAGACGTCCAGCCATGTCTGTGTGGTCCACACAAGGTCACAGTGGTTTGATTATGCACCTGTGCAGAGTGGGTGATGCTTCTGCAGGTAAACTTCATCTCCTGCCTCCAGCTGCTGGATGCTGCATGTCTTGTATCTGTGAGGGAACTTCCTCCAGGCAGCAGCGATCACACTGAGTCCATCAGAAGATGCTCCAAGTTCAGGAGTTGGTGTTTATGATGAAACCACATGCTTTAACTTTAAGATTTTTTTTACTGCTAGCTGTATTTTAATGTAGGTGTTTTGATGATTCACACACCATTTTATTTCTGTGTGTAGACACACTGTTACTCAGCATGACCCACGGTGTTCTGGTGGCTCAGAGTCAGAGCAGAACCTGTGAACAACACAATTAAAATGGTGAATGAAAAGACAATGTATAATATATATATATATGCATCTTAATACATATACTGTATATAGTGATTATAGTAATCTAATCAAGATTTGAAGTCTACATGTTATTAGACATGCTCAAGTCATTAAAAATAAGGTAATTTTCAACTTGGACCTTGTAATTTAGTTAAAAAACATACTTTAAAAATAAAGTGTTCTCAGTTTTTAATACTCCTAGCATACAGAAGGTTGTTTGATTCTGAAAGAAATGTAAATTAATAATTTATGTACAATTAAGGAGCCAAAAACAACGTACCTTCAACGTATTTACAATCTGGGGGCTTTAAAAATGTCCAAATCATCTACCCAGCTGTTCATAGATTGGACCAGCTCTCCCAGTGAATTGTAATTATAAAAATTATTTGTGGTGTAAACACTGACACAGACCAGGTCTGCTAAAATGACTGGGAATGTCAGTGGAGGCAAGTATTACTCCGGGTCTCTGCTCCATTTATTTATTTATTTCAAACGGGCAACATTTCCAATTATACCGATTTTTTCCATGTAGTTTTTTTTTCTCACCTGGGAGAAGCTTATTAGGATACAGTCCACTTTATTTTGCCTGCTTTTCAGAACCGTGACGGAAGAAATCTCCTGAATTTCTTTTATTTTTTCTGAGGGCAACAAACATGGCGGTCGAAACCGGAACGCCCCGACACCCGCCCACACAGTGACGTGTGCTCCAAAGCTCTATCCGGCTCCTACTGCGCGCAGCTTTGTCTCCACACACACACACACACACACACACACACACACACACGCACACACACACACACACACACACTCTTAGCGCACGGCTCACGTTTGCCTGTCTCACCATCTCCACCGAAAAATAAATAAATAAAACTGAACACGCGGCTGAAATGTTTGTGTCTCTCCTCTGCTCTCCTCTTAAACTGCGCGTGGCTTTTGGCATTGTCTCTATCTGCCAGTATAGAGCTGCGCACCTCAGGACGTGTCTCTGTTCTCCCACACACACACACACACACACACAACCTCTTTAAATTTAAGACCACATTGTTGTGGTACTGTTCGGGTTTATTTTTGAAGACATGTTAAGTGCAATTTGAAATAAGAAATATAAAATATAATAAAAATACATTTTTGTGTTTAATGTATTTCATTCTGAATCCGCCTATATTAAATATATTGTCATTCTTATCAAAGTGCCTTGAATAAAGGCACTTTGATAAGAATGACAAAATATTTAATATAGGCGGATACATTACAGAGTATCTTTGTTTACAGTTTTGGTTGGTGGTGTGCCTCGTGATTTTTTTCAATGAAAACACTGTGCCTTGGCTCAAAACAGGTTGAAAAACACTGCTCTAAACTTCATGTGTTGACTCCATGACTGAAGCATTGGTCCATGTCTCCCCTCAGCTGAACAAGAACCTCCCACTACCAGCACCTGCTGACATGTTGTGAACCTTGAGAGCTTGATATCAGCAGCATTTTCCTGCATGTGGACGTGAACAGTTGGAGCTGACAGGAACAGGAAGCAAACAGATCATCTTTCCACCTGGAACTGCTCACTGAGTTCCACTCAGTCCAAATGTTCTGAGCTGAAGTGACAACTAGAAAAGAGTCCAAGAGTTTTTCTAAAGCAGACGTCTTGATTCTGACTCTGGATCAGATCCACTGACAGACTGTGGACATGATGGAAGCAGAAATGTAACGCCATGTTCCTCCTTCATCTGCAGATTAAAGCAAAACAAAGATTGTCCTGAAAAGTCTGCAGCTCTGAAAGAGACAGAAGAGATTCACTGTGTCATGTCAAACACAGTCAGATGGGATGAGATGAAGCCCAGATGTGAAGAGCAGATGTTCATCACATGATGACATCACTGTTTAGTCATCAGATGATTTCAGTCTGTGTTTATCAGACAGATTGGCTGATTTTAGTACAACTCACTTTACTTTTTCTATCATCACAGAGCTGTTCATGCTGGACTCTCAGGGAGTCACTGTGAAGTTGTGGCGTCAGCTCTGAAGTCCAACCCCTCCCATCTGACACAACTGGACCTGAATGACAACCAGCTGTCTGACTCTGGAGTGAAACATCTTTGTTCTGGATTGGAGAGTCCAAACTGTAGACTGGAGGTTCTGAGGTCAGTTCACTGCAGCTGTTGGAGGTTTTCTATGTTTGTCCAACTAAAATCATTCCCTGATACTTCACAATTTATTCAGTTATAAATGTTTCATTCATTTCAAAAGTTCAACTTGAACACGTCTGTTTTGAAGTTTCTCTTTCCAAACGTCTAAAAATCTTTTTAGAACAAAAACATGTTTGCTGCTTGTTTTAACCTTTAAATCACTTTTACTGGATTCAACATGAAACAGTTGTCTCAGCGCTGAAGGAGAAGGAAGAGCGATCATGTTTTTACCCGTTTCTGCTTTGTCTGTGTGCAGTTTGTTTGTTAGCAAAATATCTCATAAATCATTGAAAATATTCTAATAAACTCTTAGAATCTAAAACTGATTAACTGTGGTTGTTAACCAGATTCAAGATGGCCGCCACAGATAATCCACCTGTACCAAAGCATCTGTAACAGGGAGTTTTTCAGATAGTCAGCTAAAATGTGGTGTGGTAGTAGCTGAGAGTCACAGCTGGTTGGAGAGTTGACCCCAGGATGCAGAAAGAAACGAGGAACTTTAATGATGAACTAAAGCACAGATTCTTAACTCTTGGGTCATGACCCACAAGTTGTCCAGGATCTCCACCTCTATGGCTCTAAACAAATCAGTTTTTCAAATGTGGGACTGAGATCACATCAATGTTCACTTGAAAACACCAGAACTGTTACTGTTAACATGAGAGGCTGATTACAGTACATGTTCCCACCCCTTGGTGACGCTAACGAACACTCACATGTTTAACGAGCTTTTTAATAACCTCAGTCTGACTCTAGCAAGTAGCAAAAGTTAGAGAAATGTTTAAAATGAAAAGTTTACAACCTTGAATGGATTCAGTTTTTGTGTCTCTGACATCCAGTAAAACTAATTCTGTCCACTTCAATCATTTAGTTCATATTTCAGTTTGAACCTGCATCCTGTTGCTTCAGCTCACATCTTTTATTCTTTATTCAGATTGGAGGCCTGCAGTTTGTCAGAGATCAGCTGTTCTTCTCTGGGCTCAGCTCTGAAGTCCAACCCCTCCCATCTGACACAACTGGACCTGAGTTACAACAACCTGTCTGACTCTGGAGTGAAGGAGCTCTGTGGTTTCCTGGAGAGTCCAAACTGTAGACTGGAGGTTCTGAGGTCAGTTCACTGCAGCTGTTGGAGGTTTTCTATGTTTGTCCAACTAAAATCATTCCCTGATACTTCACAATTTATTCAGTTATAAATGTTTCATTCATTTAACCCTTTGATGGTCTAAAATCAGCCCCACATTTTAATGTTTTATTTTGGTGCTGTCAATAACCACAGATGTTCCTGACAAAGACTAAAAATCCTTGTAAAGTCTTTTATTTAGTCAGAATAGTTTGAAATGCTCCTGTAAGCTCACAGTAACTTTACGGCCCTTTAGTGTTCATCAGGGACAATCAGCTGTTTGAAACTGTTATAAATACAACTTTTCATCACATCTTTGTCTCATCATAAAAACATTGCTATCAGTAATGTTTCTGACCTTCATCTCTGTACTTTTAATTGTTGTATTAGCTGACTTGGTGAAGTTTTCCTTGTTCCATGTGTAAACCTCTGTAAAGATTACCGGGACAGACTTCAACGTACCCTGGAAGTGCTGCGTTGTTCCCAGCTGGACGCTGCTGCCGAGTCTCGTCTCGTCCCACAAAATAGTTTTAGTTGGAGTGTAAAGAGCAAAAAGACACTTTTATTGTGCACAAGTCAACATTTAGTATGAGAAGCTGTTCCACGTGCATGCAGGCTGAAGAATCGTGCGCTCCTCAGCTCAGAACGTCTGACTCCTGTTGGCTTCCCCCAAAGCAGGACGTCAATAGTTGATGCAGCAGCTGCTAAAACATCTGCTTCAGTAGAAGAACTAATGAAACACAAACTGGTGTCGTGCACGAGGACACTTTCAGGAAAACAAAACCTCCATGTCTGACCACCAAGCAACACATGCACATTTAAGAAAAACACAGTATCGTTTTCAGCTAACGGTTCTGGAGGGTCCGGGGGGCTGGAGGGTCTTCAAAAACTCTCAACTGAAATATTAAAAAAATCAGCAAAAATACTTTTGGACAAATTAAAAGAGGAAAAAACTTTCTTTACCCACAAACTGACATAAAATATATTTTTGTTCAATTTAACAACAAATAAAAACCTAAAATGTGGAGTATTTTTAATCTAAAGTCGTTTAAAACAATTTTATCATTTAAATGAGATATTTTCATTTGAAGCTGAGAAAGTTCAAAAATGTTGACTAATTCATGAATCAAATAATAAAACATGAGTATTTTGAATCATTTCTGTAAGGTGGTTGATGTTTCCCCTAAAGAACACAAACTGTCATAAAGTTAAAGTTACATAAATTCAGGATGGTTGTCTGAAGGAATTCATGCTTTGACTTTTCATTACTCTGATATTTTACTAACACATGTATTGTGGACTGTTGCTGCTCTTGTTGACCATAAAAACAACTTGTTATTGAAATTAATTTTTGTGTTTCAAAATAAAAACAAACAACCCCTCCTTGTTGTCCTGATCTAACGTGTGGAGTGGTAGTAGCTGAGAGTGGTCCACCAGCCAGACTCTGAGCTCTAACAGACCAGCTGAGATCTCAGAATATCACATGAGATGGTTCATAACGTTATTTACAAGGTTTGACCAAAACGCTACAAGTTTCTCATCACAAGATGATCTTAGTGTCAAACTGTGGGATGAAAGGTGGCGGGTGATATGCATTCCTTCAAGGAATGCTAGGCCTTGAATGGATTCAGTTTTTGTGTCTCTGACATCCAGTAAAACTAATTCTGTCCACTTCAATCATTTAGTTCATATTTCAGTTTGAACCTGCATCCTGTTGCTTCAGCTCACATCTTTTATTCTTTATTCAGATTGGAGGACTGCAGTTTGTCAGAGATCAGCTGTTCTTCTCTGGTCTCAGCTCTGAAGTCCAACCCCTCCCATCTAACACAACTGGACCTGAGTCAGAACGAGCTGTCTGACTCTGGAGTGAAGGAGCTCTGTGGTTTCCTGGAGAGTCCAAACTGTAGACTGGAGGTTCTGAGGTCAGTTCACTGCAGCTGTTGGAGGTTTTCTATGTTTGTCCAACTAAAATCATTCCCTGATACTTCACAATTTATTCAGTTATAAATGTTTCATTCATTAAAATTTTAACCCTTTGATGATCTAAAATTAGCCCCATATTGCAATGTTTTATTTTGGTGCTGTCAATAACCACAGATGTTCCTGACAAAGACTAAAAATCCTTGTGAAGTCTTTTATTTGGTCAGAATAGTTTGAAATGCTCCTGTAAGCTCACAGTAACTTTACAGCCCTTTAGTGTTCATCAGGGACAATCAGCTGTTTGAAACCTTTTTAAATACAACTTTTCATCACACCTTTGTCTCATCATAAAAACATTGCTATCAGTAATGTTTCTGACCTTCATCTCTGTACTTTTAATTGTTGTATTAGCTGACCAACGTACCCTGGAAGTGCTGCGTTGTTCCCAGCTGGACGCTGCTGCCGAGTCTCGTCTCGTCCCACAAAATAGTTTTAGTTGGAGTGTAAAGAGCAAAAAGACACTTTTATTGTGCACAAGTCAACATTTAGTATGAGAAGCTGTTCCACGTGCATGCAGGCTGAAGAATCGTGCGCTCCTCAGCTCAGAACGTCTGACTCCTGTTGGCTTCCCCCAAAGCAGGACGTCAATAGTTGATGCAGCGGCTGCAGCAGCTGCTGAAACATCTGCTTCAGTAGGAGAACTAATGAAACACAAACTGAAAATTATGCACCATAATTCATGTTCCCTGAAGGAAGGGAATGAGGTGCAACACTATTGCTATGGGAATTGCGCCCCCCGCGTGATTACCTGAAGGAATACACTCACGCCTTTACGGCAGGTGGGCGTCAGCGTCACCCCAGAGGCCGCGCCCTCCGGGTACTTAAGACGCGAGCGCCCATCCAAACGGTCTCCAAGTGCACTTCACCGAGCTTTGGCATTGAAAAGGGCCAACTGTGTTGCACCTTGTTCCCTTCCTTCAGGGAACATGAGTTATGGTGATGTGTGATGCATTAACCATTTACACTTTTCTGTGGTACATGAAGCACTTTTCTTCATTTTCACCCCAGCTTCTGTTGCAAAAAGAACTGCTCCTACATGGGAGCAAGATTCTGACAGTCTGAAAAAATATGCAAGAAAATGAATAACAGTAGGCCTACTAGTATTTAGCCATTAAATCCCCACTGAGATGAGTCCTGGATAGAAAATATAATTTTTACTTAGTGGGACATTCATGCTAATAGCAAAACAACACAATAAAAGCTAAATACAAATAAATATAACTTACCCAGCCATACAGTCACAGTGGGCTGTGACTACTTCCCCACTTTGTCTGGCTACAAACCATGTTTTTAATGGAGTTACTGTAGATCTCTGAGAATGGTTGACCTACAGTGTACAAATGCATATGACTCAACGTTAACACATACAACTCCAGCACGAATTTGGCTTTACAGAAGATTAATAAATTCTTTGTAAGTAGATCCACGCACATAGAAATAACAGGGGGCTAACTAAACTTGTTGTTAGCATTAGCGATTAGCATTAGCGATAGCGTAGTTAGCATAGGCTAATTACTAAATAAATAATACAACTCACTACTCACCCGGGCAGAAACAAGTCGACAACCATTTAAAGCTTCTTTTGATCCTAAATGGTTAACCCAACCTGAAACAAAATAATTGTAGGCTTCGAGGCTTTTGTAAGCTTTCATCTGGCTCTTCGTGTAATACGAGGTCTGTAGCACCAGATAGCTTGTTATATCAATCGCCTCGACGTCAGGTAAATCCTCCAGATTATATGACAAGTCTATTTTAACAAGACAATATGGATCATATCCTAAATGTACGGATATTTTTTCAAGATATCTCGTCCTCGCCAGTCCATTTAGGGCATTGGCATACTTGCTGTAATTCATTCTGCTGTGTTTTGAACTGGGGAAAATCACTTCCTGCCCCCCATCTGAATTTTGCGCCACTTCCGGGTCACGTGACTGCAACCCAGCAATTGTCTGTCATAAATGCCTGATAATATAGCAAAGACTTTAGACCAATATTGATAAAGTTGAGGACATAGCCAGATGGTGTGAATTAAATTAGCTGGGGAATGCTGGCACCTATCACAGGCAGGGGAAATGTTGTCATAGAACTTGGCCAGGCGTGCTTTGGTGTAATAAATACGATGCACAAGCTTACATTGGATCAAGTTGTGCCAGCACAGATAGTAAGATTTGTGACCAGAGATCCTCTGAGATGGTCTGACCCAGCTCCTCTTCCCAGAGTAGTTTAATAGAGTTTAGAGTTAGGGGGCGTAGAGTCATACAGGTAACCCCCGACCTACGACCCCATCGACCTGCGAACCACGGGACCTACGAACATATCATATTTAATAAAAATATGAAATTACTGTATTAAAAAAAAAAAAAAAAAATTTTTTTTTTTTTTTTTTTGTGTTTAAATGTTCTTAATTTCATGTGTACATCACTTTGTTGCAGCTCTGGTTGTTTTAAAGGCTTTATAAATAATAATTATGATAAAAAAGATCATTTCTGATCATTTTTGAGCAATTTTTGAGCAATCTTGGGCAACAGGAAGTAGGTCTTCAGTTTACACGGTCACAAATTAATGTAGAACACCGGACGCTATTTTAGGTTCAGTCACTGGGGTCTCCGGTCACAAATTAATGTAGAACACCGGACGCCATCTTAGGTTAGCTGCCGAGAGCCGGACGAAGACTGGTGACCAGGATGGCTTCATATGGATTAATTACTAGCTGGAAACGTCTCTGTGAACTTTGTGGATGTCTCAGGCAGCAGCGGATTTATCGCCGATCGTGCCAGGCCGCCGTGCGAACACCTCCGGCCGGCCTGGCTACACCTCCGGCCTGGCTAGCTCCAGAGCTAACACTGGAGCTAACACGGGAGCCGGCCTTTTGAACACTGGTGACCAGGATCGCATCATATGGATTAATTACTAGCTGGAATAGCTCTGTGGACGTCTCAGGCTGGAGCAGCGGCTGGAGCAGCAGCTGCAGATTGATCGCGCCGCCGCTCCAACACTAGCTCATGGCTTGGCTAGCAGAAGCTAGCCAGCTAGCTAACACAGGTCTGGAGCAGCTGCGGTGGCTTGCCGGCCCCCGCGCTGCTTGGCCCGAAAACAATCAACGCATGGCAACCTATGTCGGCTTTGACCATCTCAAAGTAAGAAAATATATTTTTATTTATTCTGTAAATGTGAATAGCAATGTTTAACATTACAGTACACTACTGTACATGCTTAAATGTGTGCGCGCGCTCCGTTAGCATGATAAATAAAGGTTGAATGAATGAATGAATGAATAATTATTTTTTTTATATATAATTTTCACCCCCTACCTACGAACGGATCGAGCTGCGAACGGTTCTTAGGTCCCTAAATCGTTCGTAAATCGGGGGTTGGGTGTAATTTGATTGTATATGAAGAACTAGCTCCTTTCAGTTTGACCTGGGGTTTTAGAAAAATGTCCAGGGTTGTATCCATGGGAAGATTGGGAAAGTTTGGGTAGGTGGAGCTGACAAAACTACGCACTTGTAAGTACATAAAGAACTGGTGGCGAGGGATATCGAACTTCTCGGAGATCTGTTGAAATGAGGCGAAGGTATTGTTAATGTACATGTCGTGAAAGGTAGAGAGACCCTTTCTTCGCCATGACAAGAAAGCATTGTCCGAAAGAGATGGCGTAAAAGTGTGGTTTGAGGGTATGGGAGCATGTATCGAAATAGGTTGTAGGCCAAAGTGTCATCTGAATTGTTTCCATAGTTTTAAAGATCCCTCCACCAATTTATTAGAATAATAATAATAATAATAATAATAATAATAATGAATTCAATTTATAACACACTTTTCATTAATGAAAATCTCAAAGTGCTACAAGGTGCAACAGAATTAAATGTCAATAAAACAAATAATAAAACAATTAAAATCAATAACAGTATCAGCTAAGATCGTAGAAGTGTAGAAGTGTAAGGTTTAGTTGAGGATTGTAACGGTGAGTATAACAGAGTTGCCAAAGACACGGGTCTTACAGAGCTGGCCTCCATGGAGACCTAGGTTGGAGGAGAGGGGCTACCCGCCTCAAGCCAATATCGAAAAAGTCTAATATTTGAGGCCCAGTAATAGAACCTTAGATTTGGGAGGGCCATACCACCCAGCTTCCTAGGCCGCTGTAGAAATTCAGTACGGATTCGTGGAGTTTTCCCGTTCCAAAGAAATTTGATAATTATACTGTCTAGTTTGTTAAAAAAGGACAGCGGGAGAAAGATAGGTATGCATTGAAATAGGTAGGAGAAACGAGGTAAAATGTTCATTTTAATCGCATTAACTCGGGCAGCTAAAGAAAGACCCAGTATCGACCAACGATCAAAGTCCTCCTTGATGTGAGTTAGCAGAAGGGAAAAGTTGGCTTTGAAGAGGTCTCCATATTTAGATGTAACTTTGATTCCTAGATAGGAAAAACCTTGATCCACAACCTTAAAAGGTAGTGTGTGCAATGGATAGCTCTTAGCCAGTGCATTTATAGGAAATAGTTCGCTTTTGTTGAGTTTTAATTTATAACCTGACAGTTGTCCGAATCTACCCAGTGTAGCAAGTATAGCAGGAATAGAGACATCCAAATCGGAAACGTACAAAAGGAGATCATCGGCATATAGAGACAACTTAGCCTCTAAGTCTTTCCTCACCACACCCACAATGCTCGTACTATTTCTGAGTGCTATTGCGAGGAGTTCAATTGCCAAAGCGAATAGAAGCGGGCTCAATGGACAGCCTTGGCGCGTAGATCGGCCGAGACGAAAATAGCTTGAATGGTTGCTATTTGTCTTAATTGACACATAAGGGTCAGAGTAAAGCAGTTTAATCCAGGACAAGAAGGTCTCTCCAAAGCCGAGTTTCTTAATCGAGTAAAATAAGTATGACCACTCGACCCTGTCGAAGGCCTTCTCAGCGTCCAAAGATATCACAGTTTCTTGGGTACTGTCAGAAGGTGGGTTGTATAAGACATTAAAGAGCTGTCTTATGTTGGAGAAGGAGTTCCTATTTTGCACAAAACCGGTCTGGTCCATTCCTACCACACTAGGGAGTCAATGTTCCCTCTAAGCTGCGCACGTGCGTAATTGCGCACTGCCCGGACAGACTCCGCGCACAATAAAATCTTTGCGCGCATCCAAATTAACTCGTCAGCCTGCCGGTCCGCCTCAACTTAAAATGATTGATGGACAGCGATTACATCCAATCACATTGAAGCTCACGTTGTTTTGACCAATCACAAACCGGAAGGCGGGTCTTACAAGCAAGCATGTTTGTATGTAGCTTCACAGTCAGATCATGCAGAAGTCACGGAGTTTGTCACACCGGGACAGGTACGTGGGTCAATTAGTGTTAAAACTACAGATTTTAAATCTCGTTGTTAGGTCAAGTAAAATCAGAGGTATGATAAATAATCCACACCATGTCTTTTATCTGAATAAAGTCAAATATCAACCGCGTTACAGCGAGAAGCTGCACACTCGCACACACATGCACATACACACCGCTGAACACATACGGTAAACAATCCCTCTCCTTTCTGAAGGAGGAAGTTATTTGTCAAGCACCAAATCTGCAGGAAAAATAAGAAAAAGATGCAGAAGCTGAACGGAGGTCAGTGCACGATAAAGTCACGTGATAAAGTCAGTGAGAGCGGGGTGATGAAGAGGAAGATCGTTAGAAGAGGAAGAGCAGAACCAGGCCAGGTGTGCAGAGGAGCAGGTCCAGAACCAAGCATCAGTTTCTGAGCTCTGCAGATGTTGACCCAGGGACCAAGGAGGAAAATACACTTTTTAAAAACTTACAGTAAAATAAATATTTTGTCAATAAAAAAATAATACAGTAATGTGGAGATTTTAAACAAAAACCCTACAAGCATTAAAATAAAAATCATCTAAATTAGATACTGTATATTTATTCGAGGCTGACAGTTTAATTAATAAGGTTGATTTTCCCTCTGAGGAACATGAATAAATAAAGTTAAAGGGTTAAAATGTCTAATTCAAATAAAATAATAAAGTCTGTAGTTAAATAAAACTGGTTTTTGAGCTGCATGCATTCAAAGTCAACTTTATTGTCAAAACTGCAATATGTACAGGACATACACAGGATTGAAATTGCATTTCTCTCTGTCCCTCGGTGCAACAGTAAACATTTAAACACTGAAACATTTAATAAACATAGCATAAAATGAAATAATAAAAGTGTAATACTGTCCTGAGTTTTTGCATAGTAGTTTTTGCATAGTATTAGTATGAAAGTATGAAAAGTTACACCAACACTAAAACACTAAACATTTAATAAACATAAGCATAAAATGAAATAATAAAAATTATTCATTCAGCTGGGAGTTGCAAAATCACTTATATTGAAAGCAAACTCATGGAAGTTGCTGCTGTAATCTGATTGTTTTAATAAGCCATGTAACTTTCTATGATCCCAGATTTATAACAGGTGTGTGGATAGTGCGCACATCCAGATGTTGCTCATAGTGGTCCTCAGTGTGCTCAGAGAGCTTGTGTGTATGCTCAGACACATGAAAAATTAGAGGGAACATTGTAGGGAGTACAGCTTCTAGTCTTGGCGCTAACGTCTTTGCCAGTAACTTAAAATCAACATTGAGGAGACTTATTGGATGGTAGGAGGCGCAGAGCAAAGGATCTTTGTCCTTTTTTGCCAGTAAGGTAAGAACAGCTTGGTTAAGGGTCTGGGGTAGATGTCCAGAAGTGAAGGATTCATTGTATACGTCCAGGAGTAAAGAGGAAAGCTTGTCCCAAAATGTTCTATTAAATTCACAGGGAAATCCATCCGGACCTGGGCATTCCCCCCCGCAAGGCTTTGATTGCTTTAGAGAGTTCCAAGACATCAATGGGTCTTTCAAGATTGTCAGCCATATCCTGACCAATGGTAGGGATTTCCAAGGTGTCAAATAAATCATGAAAGTCTGTCTCCGAGGTAAAACAACCCGAGGAGTAAAGTTTTTCGTAAAAATCTCTAAAGGCCAGATTGATCTCTATTGGGTTAACAGTGGTACCCTGATCAGTTTGAATCAGGGTAATGTGGCGAGAGGGTGATGAGACGACGAATCTGATGAGCTAAACGTTTGCCAGCTTTATCCCCATGTTCATAAAATTGGGCACCTGTTTGAAGTAACATCTCAGTAGTGTGTTGGGTCATGAGCACATCAAACTCAGCCTGTAAGATGAGTCTGTCCTTGTATAAAACAGGAGAAGGAGATGTGGCATACAAGTTATTAATTTGAGAGATTTGGCGTGTCAGGGTATTAAGTTTATCTTTTCGTAATTTATTTTCGTACTTTACATAAGAGATAATTTCTCCTCTAATGAAGGCCTTAAGTGTCTCCCAAAGCAATGAGGCCGAGATTCTGGGACTTTTATTGGTATCTAGAAAGAAGTCTATTTGTCGCGCTACAAAGGATACAAACCTGTCATTAGTCAATAGGCGGGTATTGTATTAAGCCTCCACGGCGGTCGTTCAACGGGGTGAGAGTCGAATCTGATAGTTATGGAAACTGGGGCATGGTCTGACAGAACAATAGCATCGTATTTACATCCAGTGAGCCAAGATAGCAATCTGTTATCAATCAGAAAGAAATCAATGTGTGTGTAGGTGTGGTGGACTGGAGAGAAAAAAGAGAAAACCTTCTGAGAGGGGTGCAGAAATCGCCAAGCCTCCTGCACATTGAATTCTGACATAAAGGAGTTTATGACCTTGGAGGAGCGTGAGGGCGTGACTATATTTAGAGATGAACGGTCCAGCTGGGGATCTAGCCAGCAGTTAAAGTCGCCTCCCATTATGAGATGATAAGTGGACATGTCGGGTAGTAGTTGAAAAATGTGTTTTAAAAAGTTTTCATTATCACAATTGGGAGCGTAAATATTGACCAAGACTACCGGAATATTGTGGATAGCACCCGTGATAATTATGTATCTGCCACATGAATCAGAAATGGTTTGAGAGTGTACATAAAGGGTAGATTTATTAATAAGAATCGCCACCCCTCTGGATTTGGTGTTGAAAGAGTGGAAAACCTGGCCAGTCCAGCTACGCCTCAATTTTAGGTGATCTCTATTCCTAAGGTGTGTCTCCTGCAAAAATGCAATGTGTGTCCCCAAGCGTTGTATATGGTGTATTACCTTACTACGTTTTTGGGGGGTGTTAATCCCCCTGCAATTAAAGCTGGTAACACAGATCTCCTGTCCTACACCTGCTGCTGGTGTCGGGATAGAATCAGCCATAGTTCAGCACAGAGTAGAATAGGTGGGGCTGCCCCCTGGTCGCCTGAAAGAGAGAGGGGAAAGGGAGGTAGAGGGGAAAAAAAAACATACAATGACATCAAACGACGTGTGTACCCCAACAAACCAAAACACCCCCTAAACCCACCCCCTCGCAGAAGCATCCCCCTAATCGGGACACGCAATATCTCACCCACCACAAACCACCCACTCCCACCCGCTCGCCGAAGCATCCCTCCAATCGGGATACACGAGATCCCACCCATTGCAAACCATCCACTCGCCGAAGCATCCCCCCAAACGGGACACGCAAGACCCCACAAAGAACACAAAAGGAACCCAGCTCACAGTTCACCAAAGACTGAGAAAAGGGGGAAGAACAAGAGCAGTAACAACCACTGCCGCCCTCTCCTGGAAACTTGATGTAAGTGAAGCAATATTCAATAATTGCACCATATAAAGAACTAGCATAAAAAAATATTAATTAATATGTATATGTACACATGTGCAGCCCACCTTTACCCTCTGTCTGTGTATAATCAATGTACTAAAATATTTGTCTGGGCTACACATGCACACTCACACACACACACACATGTACACACCTACACACACTAGTGCATAAACAGAGTACCCGAGTTTTCGACAGATTGAGTGCTTTGACTTCTATCGAGGCTTTTTTGTCCACCTCGACTACCCGTAGTGACGTCATCACGTCGCGGTAACGTCTGTACATCACATCACGTGATAAAAACAGAGCGCGGGGTAGCTTTTAGCTTTTAGTAGATGCTACAAAATGTATTCCTTTGTGCGCACAGATGTATGGAGCTTGTCCAGTCTTGTCAAAAAGGTAAAACAGTTTATAATTTTATAAATTGCGCTACTCATTGAAACATCCTGTTGATTTTCTTTGCTTTGAACACCGTAGTAGATTGTGACAGCAAGGGGCAGTGTTGCATTGCAGGTCACATATATAACAAGGCCAAAACGGCATCCTCTCTCTCGTTTCACAAATAAAAAGAAACAAATATTCCTCTCTCTAGAGCTATTAAAAACCTATAAACACAATCTCTAAAAGTATACCTAAATTGCACAGCACTGCAGGCGGTGGTACGGTGTGGCTGTGGCCCCATTTGTTTTTTAAGTTTCGGTTCAGCGCCTTACTTTCACTTTTAATATTAATAATAACTAATAGTTTTGTTTTTCCTGTGACTTATGTGCAGTATGATAAATGATAGGAGCATAATAAATGCTCCCAATGTTTTGTTGGTCTTTTTTTTCTTTTTGTAAAGACGTTTTTATGCATTTATATTTATTTATTTATTTTGCATCATAAGACACTGTGACGTCATCGGCTACTCGAGTGCCGCTCGAGTTTTTTTTATGTTAATGTCGAGGTTAAAAATTATGTACTCGTTCAACCTTTAACACACACCTATACTTAAAGAGAATCTTGTCCTATAGAGCATAAAAAAGCATATATAATGGAAAAAAAAGATAAAAAGATTTAAAAAAAATAAAAAATAATAATAATAATAATAATAATAAATAAAAATATTAAAAAATAAATAAAAATAATACATGTAATTAAAACTAATGTGCTAGCAGACCCATAAAAGCCAGCTGAAGTAATACCTAAAAAAGAAAATTAAAAGTAACAAAGTAAATATACTGTACTGTATACTGTATATGTATACATATATATATATATATATATATATATATATATATATATATATATATATATATATATATATATATTAGGGGTGTAACGGTACGCTAAAATCACATTTCGGTTCGGTTCAACTACAAGGAGAGCTCGGTTCGGTTTTTTTTCGGTACAAATTTTTTAATTTTTTTTTTTACAAAATAAAGACTTACAAAATGTTTATTTTGAAAATGTGCCAAAAATATGTTTGTATTGTATTGTAGTAATAAATAAAAGTGACCCATTTGGATGACCAACAACACCACCAGCCTGATCAAGAAAGGTCATCAAAGACTCTACTTCCTCAGACGGCTGAGACGAGCTGGTCTGAGCAGCCCAGTTCTCACCTCCTTCTACAGGTGTGCAGTGGAAAGCGTCCTGTGCTCCAGCATCAACGTGTGGCATGGAGGCTGCACAGTTGCAGAGAGGAAAGCTCTACAGAGAGTGGTGAAGGCTGCACAGAGGTCTGTCGGAGTCAGTCTCCCCACCATCACAGACATTTACACCTCCAGATGCAGGAAAAGAGCCACCTGCATCATGAAAGACCTCACTCACCCAGCACACTCACTCTTTGCCCCACTCCCCTCAGGACGGAGGTTGAGGAGCATCAAATGTAGAACCACTAGACTGAGGAACAGCTTCTACCCTGAGGCTGTTAGACTCATGAATAAATAATAAGAATAAACACTGCAAAATATCACATCATGCTGATGCTGATCTGTTTTCTTGTTGCTGTGTTCATCTGTGACCATCTGCTCATACAGACTCATGTTCGTGCTGCTGTTTATAATGATGTTTTTCCACTATATTAGGGCTTAGTGTATTACTAGTTGATGTTTTTCTTAGTTAATTCTAGATGTTATTACTGTTTTTCTCTTGCATTTGTTGTTGGATGTAACTGGGACCCCGTGTACATAATCTCGTTTTCATCACATGTACCACATGCGGTGCAAATGACAATAAAGACTCTCTGACTCTGATTTTAAATAAACAGCACTCTACAATAAATAAACTATACTAACAATAATAAAAATCTTAATAAATACAATAACAGTCAGAACAATAAGCAGCAACAGACTGTTTACAATCTAACTAATCAAGTTTTTGTTCAGTAGCAGCAGTGTGGCTGTATTTGTCCTCATTACTGTACTCACAACTTCTTCTTGGTGGGACAGGTGGGACTGTGGGAACAGTTCAGAGTTCAGTTCAGTCATCACTTAGCTGCAGGTGGATTTACCTCTGTCACAGACTGGAAATAAAAAACAAAAGAGATAAAAAAAACAAGTTAATAAGATTATGATTTAAAAAAAAAAGATTATTTAGATAATAATAAAACAATACCTCTTGAACAATTGAATCTCTCACTCTTCATCATCATGGCAGGCAGGGCTTTAATCTGGTCCAGGGCTTGTTGTTGACAACATCAGTTAGTTTTTTCATAAAGAGCTGAACTTTTTGAAGTGTTGACGTGATGAATGTCTCATAGCAACGCTCAGTAACTTTAAAACCTGCGCATATAACAACGTTCAGACAGATTCAGAGATTTAAAAACGTACAGCTTGTGTTATTGCTCTGGACCGCTGTGATTACCTGATGAAGTAGTAGTTTTAATACAGCTGCTGTTCACGTTCGGATTAAGTAGTTTTAATGCAGCTCTTCATTCACGTTCGGATGACACAGTTTCCAGCGCGTTCACGTGATGTGTTGTTGCTGCAGAGAGCTGCATCACGCACTCAGCTGCTGCAGTCTTCATGAAACAAAGTCCACACAAGCTGCGCGTGCGCTCGTCTTTTAAAAAGAAAGTTATAACGTTCAAAAACAGGAGACCGCACGAGATGCTAACGGCTAAATGCTGCGCGTGCCACGCGAAAATAGGTCCGTGCTGAAACGCGCCCAGGAAATTTTGTTCCGCGGTGCATATATTCCCCTGTTAAGAACGTTTAATGAGTGAAAAAATAACCGAAACGGTACGCAGGTGGACCGAACCGAACGTGGTGTACCG
>JBBPBX010018092.1:24583-38377 GCA_038048925.1 Garcialebias charrua
TACACACACACACACACAAAAAAAAAACAATACCTATGAGTTACAAGAGAAAAACATGTAAAACTCAAAGTACATTTTCCTCTTGAAGTGTCCACAATCAACGTCATATCACAGATAAGGTTTGTCTGGACAAACAAACCAAACCACAATCTACACAAAGCTAAAGAGGCTAAAACATATTTTCAGGAGAACCAACAGTTTCTTCTTATTTCCGCTTTTCCCTCTTCAGGGGTCGCCACAGCGAGTCATCCTCCTCCACCTCACTCTGTCCTCTGCATCCTCTGTCCTCACTCCAACTACCTTCATGTCCTCTCTAACTGCATCCATATATCTCCTCTTTGGCCTCCCTCTGTGTCTTTTTCCTGGCAGCTGCATTTCTAACATCCTTCTACCAATATACCCACTGTCCCTCCTCTGGACATGTCCAAACCATCTCAGTCTGGCCTCTCTAACTTTATCTCCCAGTTGTTCAACATGTGCTGTACCTCTGATGATCTCATTCCTGATCTTATCCATCCTTGTCACTCCTAAGGAGAACCTCAGCATCTTCATTTCTGCCACTTCCAGTTCTGTCTCCTGTCTTTTTGTCCATGTCTCTGTCTCCAGACCATACAACATAGCTGGTCTCACCACTGTCTTGTAAACTTTCCTTTGACCTTTGCTGACACCTTTTTGTCATAAATCACTCCTGAAACTTTTCTCCATCCACTCCATCCTGCCTGGACTCTTTTTCACCTCTTTACCACATTCCCTATTTTCCTGGACAGTGGACCCCAAGTACTTGAAGTCCTGCACCTTGTAGCCTCACTGTTTCACTGTCCTCCCTCTGATTCACACACATGTACTCTATCTTACTACGACTGACTTTCATTCCTCTTCTTTTACCTCCACCTCTCCAAGTTCTCTTCCGCCTGTTCCCTGTTCTCACCACAGATCATAATGTAATCTACAAACATCATAGTCCACGGGTATTCCTGCCTGACCTCATCCGTTAGTCGGTCCATCACCAGAGCAAACAAGAAGGGGCTCAGAGCTGATCCTTGATGGACTCAAACCTCCATCTTGAAGCTGACACTCCTACAGCACATCTCACTGCTGTCCTCATACATGTCCTGTACCAGTCTAACATACTTCTCTGCCACTCCAGATTTCCTCATGCAATACCATACCCCCTCTCTTGGCATCCTGTCATATGCTTTTTCTAAATCCTTTTTCTAAATCTAAAAGATTTGTAGAATGAGTGAGGTGAAGTTTTTGGGTGTTATCATTGATGACAAACTGACATGGAAACAACACATAAATTCTGTAAGAATAAAAATAGCTAAATCGATTGCAGTACTGTACAAAGTCAGAGACCTATTAAATGATAAAGCTCTATATTTGTTGTATAACACAATCATTGTTCCACACTTAATCTATTGCATTGATGTTTGGGGGAATGCGTGTAAAACAATCACAAAACCTATTTTTGTATTACAGAAAAGAGCTGTAAGAATTATCACTAGAAAGCATTATCGTCATCCATCAAGTACATTATTCTATCACCTAAAGTTATTGAAGTTCCATGATTTGGTAGACTATAATATCTTATCAGTTATGTATAGAGCTCAAAATAATGCATTACCTTTAAATATCCAAATGCACTTTGTTAAAAGACAAAGTTGTTATAATCTTAAGGGGACAGAGTTGTTTGTAAAACCACAATTCAGAACCAGTTTGAAGGGACGTTCTACCTCAATCCAGGGAATTAGATTATGGAATGGCTTGGAGAATGTAGTTAAAAATGCCAAGTCAATGTTTACATTTAAAAAAATGATCAAAACAAATGTGTTAAAAAAATATATGAAATAGCGTAATGTGTATTGTATCAATTAGAAAATTAGAAAGAGTTAGTCATTTTGTACTGTTGTTAATGTGTATTGTATCAATTAGAAAATTAGAAAGAGTTAGTCATTTTGTACTGTTGGTTGAAGATTATTATTGTTAAATCTGATTGTTGAAAAAGTTGGTTGAAGATTATTATTGTTTACATGGCTGATTATTGTTGTTTAATCTGATTGTTGTAAGTAAGGGGCAGATATAATAAGATTTATTCTTCTTTCTGCTACCTTTCATTTTTTTACATTTTGTACACTATCATTTAATGAGATTGTCTTGTATTGTTTCTTCTGTAAAAAAAATGAACAAATTTAATAAACATAAACATCAAAAAATCCACAAACACAAAATGGAGTTCTTTCTGACCCTCTCTGTACTTCTCCATCAGCATCTTCAACGCAAAGATGGCATCTGTGGTGCTTTTTTCTTGGCATGAAACCATACTGATGCCCAGAGATAGTCACCTCTCGTCTAAGTCTAGTTTCCACAACTCTCTCCCAGATCTTCATCGTGCGATTCATCAACTTAATTCCCCTGTAGATGCTACAACTCTGTACATCACCACTGATCTTAAAAATGGGCACCAGGACACGTATTCTCCATTCATCAGGCATTTTGTCACCCTCAAATATGCTACTGAATATTTGAGTCAAAAACTTCACTGCCATCTAAGACATTTCCAAACCTTCACTGGTTTGTCATAGAAGGTAAAGAACCGACAGTAAAACACTAAATCTTTTGTTGTTTCATTTAACAATCATTTCTACGCTGAACTCTGACTCATGCCAGAGCCTGGAAGACAATATGCACCTAATTTGACACATGACTATGCAGAGATGTTAAACTTCATGAATTACCACACAAACTAATCATAAAAAAGTATATTTAAGATATTTATTTAATTTATGTAAATAGAGACTAGCAAAGGTGTAAAAATTACTAATGTTACTTGAAATATTTATATTGTGACGTTCTTTAACAGCAATGCTTAAACGTGTGCACAGAAAAAAGACAGAAGCCATTTCTTACCAGGTAAGAGAGTTCAAGATGAATGCCATCATAGAGAGCCTGCCCTGCATGGTGGCAAAGCCAAGAACCTAACAAAGGCAAGCAAAGGTTTATAAACACTAGTTTAAAAGTGCCAAAAACATGATTGAAATTGTTTTTACAGTTTGAACAACAAGCTTACCTCGTAGCTGAAGATCTGATCCAGTGATCTACTACTTTGTACAAGGCTATCCACACCAGCCAACCACAGGCCCAAGAAGCTGTAGTAGATACACTGCATCAACACAATCTGACAGGTGATGAGGACCGGGTCCCAGATGTAGCTGCGGAAGTTGCTGCCCATCACTGACCGATGTTGCACATGCAGGCTTAAAGGATGTTAGCAGCTGGCCACAAATGTCTCCACCTGGTCCATTCAGTACAAACTTGTATGTGACGTCATGCTCTGAAAAGCAAAGTGAAAGGTGATAAATTGGGTCAAATCTTGTGTTTTAGTTTACATGGATCAAAGCTGACTAGGAAAAAAAAACAAGTTCAACTGATCTTCATAAACTTGAAAATCAATACCATGCATAGGAAAAATTTACTTATTTACTAAAAATGTGTTTTTACAGATAAAACCATGGATTTTTGGTAATTTTTTTGGGTAAACCTTTCATCAATAGTATTGTTTTTGTAATATGTTTCGTCTATTTAGGCTGAGGACCATCTGTTAAAATTTTACATTTATATTTTCTCTAGAACATCAGTACTGTATACCGATTTCAGAAGACTTTCGCTAAAATGTATTAATGTCGTGATGATAAAACTAGTTTGTTGTCTTTTATAGCTCGCATTGCATTAAAATATTGACAACTTGTTAGCTACTTTTGCAAAGAAGAGAGGCACGCTCACAAGTGACTAAACCCTTTAGCAACACAAGTTCAAAGGTCAGCATGCTTTTCTGTTACGGTATCAGTTTCATAAGAGATGAACACAGCAAACCCTGTCCTGACATTCAGTAAAAACAGACGCGAGATTAACCACCGCTGAAGGCTAATACGAAAAACACAATAGCCTACGTTTTCTGTTAGCATGTTTATTAGCAAAAAATATAAATCAAGAAAAAAAAACACACCTGAAGATGTAACAAGGCTTGAAACTTTTCTAAAACCGATCGTCCATTCGGTTATTTATGGTTTTAGAAGCTCTGTCTTGGTTGATTTAGTTTTTTAGAAGATTAATACCAAACTAGCTAAGCCTTTACTCACAACAACAAACACGTCAAAGGAGCTGACCGGAAACAAAACTTACTCTTCTTCATGTCTTTTTGGAGTTTAGCAAATGACGTCAGAGAGCACTAGCGCCTCCCAGCTGGGAGTGAATGACTAAACACTGTGTAATGACTAAAATCACATGCACTTGAGTTGTTGAGAGGTGGAGGAAAAACATTTCTTTTTAATCTAACTAACTGGACTAAAACATTTATTCAGTGCTGTGAAAAATGTACATCATAAAAGTAACCCAACACATCTAATCTGTCTGTGACTTGTCCTACACATGAGCATGGACCTGGTTTTATCTTGTGGTTTACCTGTTTTTAATGTAGTGAGTGGTGACCCTGTGTTTTCAGACCACATGCCTGTTTTATTTGAGACTAACTTGTCCTGCACTAAAGCTAAACCCCGCGCTTCAGCTCGACTCTGTCGTGTTCTGAACTCTTCCACTGCTGGTCACTTTTCATCTGCTTTTAATCAGAACTGTACCATCCCAGAGACCGACAACACCGAGGTCCTCAGCTCATGGTTTCACTCCACATGCACAACCGTTCTGAGTTCTGTGTGTCCGTTAAAAATCAGATCGCTCGGAGTCCCTCTTGGGGTCTTGGGCTCTGGTCCCCCCTTTGTCTGCCTCTGGTCTTGGGGGTCAGGTCTCTGATGCTTCACGGTCACTATTGAATGTTCCATTAGAGAAGCCTTATGCACTTATGCATGCTCACAACCACACACAAATAGATGCAGGGATGTATATGAGGCATAGTATGTAGATATGTAGATGTGTATGTGACTGCATATGCATGTATATGTATGTATATATATGTAGGTATAGGTATATATATATTTATAGAAATCTACTGCAAAGCCATGAATATTCTAAGTCTTTTATGTATTTTGTTGCTGTGTTCTGTCATGTTCTTTGCAGGTTTACAGACAGCGGTCGGGTGTATTTGCATTGTGCTCTCTTTGTGTATATTTATTATATTTTGTAGTCTTACTTTCCTTTTTTCCTTTCTTTTGACAGAGTGAGGTGGAGGAGGATGACTCGCTGCGGCGACCCCTGAAAAGGGAAAAGCCGAAAGAAGAAGAAAAAGAAGAATATATTTTAAAAAAAAAATCATAATGGTGTGAAGAGGATGGCTGTAAGGTGAGAAGGGAGGCCATCTATAAAAGGAAATTGAAAAAAAAGAAAAGAAATATCAGATCTCCTAAAATCAAGTGTGAACCGTGGTTGGATGAAAACACCAGGGCAGCCAGGAGAGAGTGTCACAGAGCCGAGCGCAGATGGAAAGCGAACAAATTACACGTGTCGTTTCAACTAGTAAAGGACTGCTGCGGCGTCACTATCAAAAAACTGTGAAAGATGCCAAAAGAAAATACCTGTCAATTGTGATTGCATCAAACAGTCACAGTCCTCATGTTCTGTTTAAAGTGATTGGTTCTGTTCTCACTGAACCACAAACAAACTGTATTGAACCCTCACCTGCTGCGTGTGAAAACTTTCTAAACATTTCTTTGTTGAGAAAGTCAATTCCACCAGTGCCCAGATCTCACATTCTGCTCATGACCCCTCAGTCTCTGTGCCCTGCTCAGCTGTTTTTGACAGCTTTGAACCTGTGACTCTGTCGTCTCAGCAGGAGGTGGTTAGTCATTTAAAGCCAACAGGTTCACCAAGTGATGCTGTTGCTCCTCGTTTATTCAAAGAGGTTTTCCTCACTATAGCTCATTCAATCCTTGCTCTTCTGAACAGCAGTCTGTCCTCTGGTGTGGTCCCTAGAAATTTTCAGCTGTCCAGCCTCTCATTAAGAAACCCACTCTTGACCCCTCTGTTCTTGCTAATAAAGGCCGATCTCCAAACTGCCATTTCTTTCAAAAATTCTTGAGAAGGTTGTGTACAACCAGCTATCAGCATACACTATACAGTATAGCATATATAGCACCCCACTCACCCAGCACACACTGTTTTTGCCCCACTCCCCTCAGGAAGGAGGTTGAGGAGCATCAAATGTAGAACCACTAGACTGAGGAACAGCTTCTACCCTGAGGCTGTTAGACTCATGAATAAATAAATAATAAGAATAATCACTGCAAAATATCACATCATGCTGATGCTGATCTGTTTTCTTGTTGCTGTGTTCATCTGTGACCATCTGCTCATACAGACTCATGTTCGTGCTGCTGTTTGTAATGATTTTTTTTCTATTACATTAGTGCTTAGTGTATTTCTAGTTGATGTTTTTCTTAGTTAATCCTAGATGTTATTACTGTTTTTCTCTTACATTTTGTTGTTGGATGTAACTGGGACCCTGTGTACATAATCTCGTTTTCATCACATGTTCCACATGCGGTGCAAATGACAATAAAGATTCTCTGGCTCTGACTCTGATTTGAACAAACAGAACGTTCTCGAGTTTTACAGTCTGGTTTTAAAGCTCTACACAGTACGGAATCTGCTCTTTTAAAGGTTTTAACGACATATTTTTAACAACGGACTCTGGTAACTGTGTTGTCCTCCTGCTTTTAGATTTATCATCTGCTTTTGACACCATGGACCATAACGTCTTACTTTGTCGTTTGAAGCAATGCGGGGTGTCAGCGGTGCAGCACTGGACTGGTTTAGGTCCTACTTAGCGGAGCGTACTTTCTGTGTCTGCCTTGGTGGCCACGGGTTCCTCAGGGCTCAGTCTTAGGCCCCCTCCTCTTCACGCTGTACCTGCTCCCTCTTGGCTCTATTCTTAGAAAATATGGGATCTCCTTTCATTGTTATGCGGATGATACGCAGATTTATGTCCCGCTACAGAAAAAGGACTCCAACTCTCTGGTCCCTCTGTTTTCATGGCTGGAGGACATCAAAGCCTGGATGGCTGTGAACTTCCTAAAGTTTAATGAGGGAAAGATTGAGGTGATGGTCTTTGGAAGCTCCACTGAGACTCCCAATGTCAATGTTGGTTCCTTGGCCCAATATCAGACCTACTGTTACAAACTTGGGGGTCAAAGTCGATGCTGGACTAAAATTAGAAAACCACATCAGAGCAGTTGTTAAAACTAGTTTTTTTCCATCTGAGGCAGCTGGCTAAGGTGAAGCCGATTCTTTCCAAGCAGCATTTTGAAACAGTAGTTCACGCCTTTGTGACCACTCGGCTGGACTACTGTAATGCACTCTATATAGGAATCAGTGATTCGTGTATCTCTCAGCTTCAGAGGGTACAGAACGCTGCTGCACGACTTTTAACTGGCACACGAAAGTTTGACCACATTACTCCTGTTTTAGCCTCCCTGCACTGGCTGCCCGTACATTCCAGGATTCATTTTAAAGTTCTTTTATTTGCTTTTAAAGCGCAAAATGGTCTTGCCCCGCCCTATCTGTCCGAGTTGCTGCAGCCATACACACCCTCTCGATCCCTCAGGTCATGTGATCAGCTGCTCCTGAGTGTCCCAAAGACAAAACGCAAGCTCAGAGGAGACCGTGCTTTTGCTGTGGCAGCTCCTAAACTGTGGAACAACCTTCCCTTGAACATCAGACAGGCCTCTTCCCTGTCTGTTTTTAAATCTCTTCTAAAAACCCATCTCTTCTCCCTGGCCTTTGACACCATCTGAGATGTTGACTTTTAATCATTTTAGTTGCTTGTATTGTATTATCTAATTGTATGATTGCTCAACTTTTATTATGTGACTTTTAATAACTTTTATCATTTTTATTACCTGACTGTAGGATTGTTTTGTGTGTACAGCACTTTGGTCCTGTGGGTGTTTAAAGTGCTCTATAAATAAAGCTGGTATGTTGTGGTATGGCATCTAATCATCACAGGTTTTTGACGCATTTGCTTTGTTGAAATGTTTAATATTTTATCCAAAAGACTTATTCAGTCTGAGGAGCTGAACAAACTCTGTCTTATAAGCAGCTCCTATAGTGGATCAACCAATTTACTGGGGACAGCCAGAACTTGTTGTTCAAATGCAAAAAAGTTACGCATGTTTGGAAAAACTAACTCCTCACTGATGTTTACATCCAACCAATAGAACCATTTCTAATGGGTGATGGCTGAGAGCTGAGATGTGTCGAGTTAAGGAAAGAAAAACCGGAAGTCATCAAAGATTGTGGGGTTTGCAGGGGTGACTGGACTGGGGGAGAGGGGTGCGTGTCCGATCAAACCTGATGAAAAACTGATTCCAATTGTTTACCCACCCTCAATCTCCTACAGCCTGGAAGTTTGACTTGCAACCTGAAATTGTCTTCAGGATCTTCCAAACCCCACTGATGTTGTTCTGCTGCAGGCGGTCCTCCATCTTCTTCGCAGCTCTCAGCTCCTCCTTGTTTCTGATATTTGAGGCTCTCTTCTTCTCCTTGAAGAGAGCATTTATTTCAGGGTTGATCTAGGGCTTGCTGGAGAAACATTGTACCTTCATGAGGGGGACAGTGTTGACCACACAGAAGTAGTCCGTGATGCAGTCTGTAATGCTGTTCCTCCCATGGGGAGCGCAGAGCTCTTCCCACACAGTTGTGCTGAAACCGTTCCACAGAGCTTCGTCAGTCTTCTCTGACCATCTCTTCACTGAGCACGCACGTCACAGCTTGTTCTCTGTGTACAGCTCCCAACGTGCTGGGCAGATCAACTGTGTGATATCATGGGATACATGTTCAACATGAGCCTAAAGCTGAGGAAAGTACCACAGCTGTGGAAGACCTCCAGTGTGGTACCAGTGCCATAGGTTGGAGAATAACCATGTTGTGATCAGAGCCCCCCACGCAGGGAAGGGAGAGGTGAGCTGCAGACCAGCTCACAACAACCTCATCGTCAAGTTTGCTGACGACACCACAGCGGTCAGACTCATTCTAAAGGGAGACAGGAAGGAGGCTCTGAAGCTGGCAGCCTGGTGTTCAGAGAACAACCTGGCTCTGAACACCAAGAAAACGATCATCATCGACTTTAGGAAGTACAACCCAGCCCCCATCTACATCGACGTTGATTGTGTGGAGAAGATCCACCTTCTGGTTTCTTGGCGTCCTATCTCCGCTGGCCTCTCCTGGACAGACAACATCTCAGCAGTCATCAAGAAGGCTCAGCATTGGCTTTGCTTCCTGAGAGTTTTCAGGAAGTACAATGTAGATTCCAACCTGCTGCTGACTTTCTCTCGCTCGTCCATTGAGAACCTGCTGACGTACTGCATCACAGTATGGCAGCTGCACCGCGACAGACAGGGAGAGACTCCAGAGAGTAGTAAAGGTAGCACAGAAGGTCATTGGATGTGCTCTGATGGATATTTACATCCCCTGCCCCATCAGCACAGAAAAACAGATTATCAAGGACAGCTCTCACCCTATGGGCATACTCAACCTGGTTTTGAAAAGTTTTACCCTATAGGTGTAGCAGAATAAAAGCGAACAAACACAAAGAGTTTTTCTTAAAAAAATAAAAAAAATAAAGCCTTAACCATTCTGAACTCACACATGCACTGACTTCACAGACTAACCTTCCATACACGGACTTCCTTTTTTCCCACCTACTGTACATTGTTTAATGTTTAAATATCTAATTACTTAATTTATTGACAATACAGTATTGCACAATGCCATAAACGAGTGATTGTGAAATGCCTCTACTGGTTTCAGTGCAATAACAGCATTATATTTTAGTTTATTTTTATTTATATAACTTTTTGCTTGTGCATGTGGTTGCACTGTGAAATAAGTTGCTTTTAATCTCATTGTGCATAGGTAGTGACAATAAAAGACATTCATTCAGCTGTATGCCTTCTTGGCGTTGGCATACAAAACGTCCAGTGCTTTGTTGTCTCTGGTGCAGGAGGTAACATTGGGTAAAGGTGGGGAGAGTGTAGGACAGCGAGACATGATTAAAATCCCTGGAGATCAGAAAAAGGGCTTGAGATGCTGTGTTTGGAGTAGGCTGGCAACAGTGTGGAGGACATCAAAAGCTGTTAATCTATAATCTAATATTTTCAAAGTGCTTCTGTGTTTGGTGTATTTGATCCCATTTGTAACAACAATAACAATTGTTATTGATTGACCAAAGTAGTCGCTAAATGCTTCAAAAGACTGGTCATGACCCACGACATCAGCAAGGACCCTCACACATACCGCAAGAATCGATCAATAGAGGATGCTATCTCCTCTGTGGTCCACTGCTCTCACCCACCTGGAGCAGAAAGACTCCTACAATGGTATGCTCTTTGTAGATTTCACATCCTTCAACACCATGATCCCCCAGACCAGTGTTTTTCAACCACTGTTCCGTGGCACACTAGTGTGCCGCGAGTGATCGTCAGGTGTGCCGTGGAAATAATCCAATTTCACTTAACTGGTCTAAAAAGATTTTTTGAAAACAAATTAATTATCTGCGTTCGGCCGTACGTCGCCCTACGCCGTTCATACGCAGAGGCACACGCGTATCCCCGCAGGGCATGTACGCGCAAAGCTCAAATTTTACGACAGCCAACGCAAGCGCGTTGTCGCACAATAAACTGCCCGGCGCCGGACAGGTGGGTGTTTTGTATGCAACACAAATATATTAAATTCCCCTTCTTCATCCCTGATCTGGCCTTTTCTTTCGCTTTTTTGCCAAAAGTCAAGTGATCGCTTCCTCCTCCGCTGACTCCATGACTGAAATGATTAGGAAATGAATGAATTTGTCACGAGCGAATTAAACTCGGGTCCAACGTGGCTGCGCGAGGTTCTGCAGATTTCCTGTCTGATGTGTGGGTTGCAGGACCAGTGCTCCCTGTTTTTAGTTTATTTTTTAGAACTTTTTATTAACATATAAACACAGAACACCGCTGCGGCAGAAGCTGCCGGCTCTCGCCTTTTTTTCCCACCCGACCTGTCCATCAATTCAGTAGGCGTGTCCAGAGGTGGTCCCTCCTATGAGCTATCTTTGTTTACAATTTTGGTTGGTGGTGTGCCTCGTGATTTTTACAATGAAAACACTGTGCCTTGGCTCAAAAAAGGTTGAAAAACACTGCCCCAGACAATGATGGACAAACTATTCCCACTAGGGCTAAGCCACTCCCTATGCAACTGGGACTTGGACTTCTTAACGAGCAGACCACAGAGGATCCACAATTCTACTCCTCCACTATAATCCTCAGCACTGGCTCCCCTCAGGGCTGTGTGTTGAGCCCCCTCCTGTTCACTCTGCTTGCATATGATTGCACACCTACCCATCCATGCAGGCGGTCATATTGTAAAGTTTGCAGATGATACAGCAATGGTGGGATGCATCAAAAACAATGATGAGTCCAGCTACAGACAAGAGGTGGAACAGGAGAGCTGGTGCAAAGAGAATAACCTTCACATCAGTGTGAAGAAGACGAAGGAGATGGTCGTGGATTACAGATGGAGCAAACTCATCTATGCCCCCTGAAAATAAGAGGATCTGCCACCACCAGCCTGATCAAGAAAGCTCATCAGAGACTCTACTTCCTCAGGCGGCTGAGACGAGCTGGTCTGGGAAGCTCAGTCCTCACCTCCTTCTACAGGTGTGCAGTGGAGAGCATCCTGTGCATCAACGTGTGGCATGGAGGCTGCACACTGTTGGAGTCAGCCTCCCCACCATCAGACATCTACACCTTCAGATGCAGGAAGAGGGCCACCTGCATCATGAAGGACTTCACTCACCCAGCACACACGTTTTGTCCCACTCCCCTCGAGTGCAGAACCACTAGACAGAGGAACAGCTTCTTCCCTGAAGCTGTCAGACTCATAATTCCTAATCAGGATTATCACTGTGAAAATAAAATCACTGTAATGAAAGTTTGATTGGTGATATGTGCTGCTGGTTATCCATGCTGCTGATCTCATGCTACTGATTATTTCATGCTAATGTATTCATTGGTACTCATCTACCCACAAAGACTCATGTTCATGCTGCTGTTATTCGGTGTATTGTTTTTGAACTATTAGTGACTGATTAGCATATATCTTAGATTTTTTTAGCGTACTGTTTGGCGTTGGTTTAGCCAACGTATATCTTAGTTTATATGGGAAAACCTTATTTACGGTTTATTTTGTGGTGTGAGTGTGAGAGTGGATGGTTGTTTGGTGTGAGTGAGACAGGTCCCTCTTGTAAATGAGTCCCCGTGACTCAACGAGGCTAGCCTGTATAAATAAAGGTTGAATGAATGTATGAATGAATTTTAAGAATGTATATTTTTACTATTTTTAGGTGTAACTGAGACCCTGTATACACAATTTTGTTCCACCTCATGTACCACATGTGATGTGAAGAATGACAATAAAGAACCTTGAACTTGTTAGTTACAGTTGTTGTTGAAGTAATGACTCCTCCAGACCACGTGGTGGTAAAGAGTTTACAAACAAGCAGTTTTGTTAAATTTTGACAAATATTGAAAGGTAATAAAATCAAAACGATAACTGATTGACCAGGTTGTATATATTCTGAGTGGACCTTCCTCCTTTAAAGGTTGTTTATCCCTCCTGTCTGTCTGCAGCTTCTTCCTCTTCCTGCAGACTCTGACTGTTCACACAAACGGTGAGGACCATTTTAACTTCTCTGGTTCATCATGCTCAACTCAAACAGCAGCACTTTGTCTTTTTCTTCTTGCACTTTCTGCAGATTGTTCCTCTCGACAGTCCTGTGTTTTGATCAACTTTCACTTGGTGGATCTGCTCTTTGCTCTGATTTTTCTTTCAGGAGTTCAGTACAGTATATGCACCAGTTTGATTAATCATCATTATTTATTTCAGTGTTACTCATAATGAGTCCTGGGTTTAAACTTCAAGTTTAACTTCAAGTTTAACTAGGGTAATGTTTTTCAATGTTCATGCAGGCCTTAAACTGATAGTTTGTTTTTTTCCAAGAGCAGAATGGGAGGAAGATCTTTCAGTTATCAGGCTCCTCTCTTGTGGAACCAACTTCCAGTTTCTGTTGTAAGGCTGACACATTGTCCAGTTTAAGACTGGGCTTAAGACTTTCCTATAATTAGGGTTGGTTTGTCACGCTGTCTTAAGCTCAGACGATTAGAGGACAAATGGACCTCATTTCCTTAAATTCTTCTTCTTCTTCTTTCGGCTTCTCCCTTCGTCAGGGGTCGCCACAGCGAGCTAGTCGCATGAAGACTTGGCAATTGTTTTTACGCCGGATGTCCTTCCTGACACAACCACAGACCACCGAGCTACCACAGCCCTCTGTGTGGAGCAGAGAGCTGATATCTAGGGTGCCCGGGGGAGCAGATGGTGGAGGTTAAGGGCCTTGCTCAAGGGCCCAGAGTGGGGCAGATGAGGGTGGAGACAGGTGTGACTGCTTCACTTATCCCACCCAGATTTTTGATGTTGTCGGTACTGGGGCTTGAACCGGCGATCTTCCGATCACAAGCTCACCTTCTTAACCTCTGCGCCACCTCATTTCCTTAAATGATTTGCTAAAATTTAATATTTTTCATTTGATACTATTTCCATCTTAACATGTAATTCTTGACCTGCCATTGTGTATCTGTTCTTCTCAAACCCAGCCGGTTAAAGCAGATGGCCACTTGTCCTGAGCCTGGTTCTGCAAAAGGTTTCTTCCACATGAGGGAGTTTTTCCTTTCCACTGTCTCCTTCATGTTTGCTCAAGATGAGAGTTCTGTGATGGAGTTAAATTCAAAGCAGTCTGCTCCTCAGATAAATAATTAAATT
>JBBPBX010018093.1:0-46047 GCA_038048925.1 Garcialebias charrua
ATCTGTCTGGGTTCAGCAAGGCAGGATGTTTGATGGATGGATGGATGTTTGATGGATGGAAAGATGTTTGATGGATGGATGGATGTTTGATGGATGGATGGATGGATGTTTGATGGATGGATGTATGGATGGATGGATGGATGGATGGATGGATGGATGGATGGATGGATAAAGCGTGGACCTCAGTCAGTAAATAATCCATCTGTCTGGGTTCAGGAAGGTAGGATGTTTGATGGATAGATGGATGGATGTTTGATGGATGGATGATGGATGGATGGATGTTTGATGGATGGATGTTTGATGTGATGGATGTATGTATGTTTGATGGATGGATGGATGGATGGATAAAGCATGGACCTCAGTCAGTAAAGAATCCATATGTCTGGGTTCAGGAAGGCAGGATGTTTGATGATGGATGATGTTTGATGGATGGATGCATGGATGGATGCATGGATGATGGATGTGTGGATGTTTGATGGATGGATGGATGTATGGATGGATAAAGCGTGGACCTCAGTCAGTAAATAATCCATCTGTCTGGGTTCAGTAAGGCAGGATGTTTGATGGATGGATGGATGTTTGATGGATGGATATATGTTTGATGGATGGATGGATGTTTGATGGATGGATGGATGGATGTTTGATGGATGGATGGATGTTTGATAGATGGATGGATGGATAAAGCTTGGACCTCAGTCAGTAAAGAATCCATATGTCTGGGTTTAGGAAGGTAGGATGTTTGATGGATGATGGATGGATGGATGTTTGATGGATGGATGTTTGATGGATGGATGAATGCATGGATGGATGGATAAAGCGTGGACCTCAGTCAGTAAAGAATCCATCTGTCTGTTTTCAGGAAGGCGGGATGTTTGACTCACCAAATACCAAATGACCTCTTGGACTAGCTGAAAACCTGTACATGTAAAAATATGAAAAAGTTAAAAAACAATTCTCAAGTTTATACAATACACTTATACAGTATTCTGTATTATTCAGTATTCAGTATTCCAACAACAGTATTCTTATACCTACATAAAACTGCAGTCAACGTGATGACGTAACGAGGCTGCAACGTGATGACGTGATGACGTAACGACGCAGTTCGTCCGTCTGCTCACTGCTCAGAGGTAAAAAAAAAAAAAAAAAGAGCAGATTTAGCACAAAAATGACGTTGGAAACATTAAAACCCCTCTACCCTATTAACGCATGTTAAATTACAGCGTTAGTCACGCTGTTATTGTGACGTGACACGTTCACGGTAGTGACGCTAACGCGACGTGCGTTTAATTTTGTCTTCGTCGCGTTAAGACTCTAAATAACCACTAAAAACATCCACAAGTGATGCATATATAGTATCGCTGATTTATATAAATGTCTATAAAAGTTTTCAACAGCGTTGAAAGGTTGTCACGCTTCTGAAGTGAAGTTACGTTACATGCTAACGCTAGCCGCAGCTAGTTTGAGCTGCGTCTTTCTTCACGCACTCAAAACTCATGCACAGATACTTCCTAATTTATCTAAATGTTGATAAAGTTTTCTACAGTCTTCACAGTTTGTGACGCTGCGGTTAAAGTCACGTTACTACTGGATTAGGTTAACATTTCCTTGAGATGATGTCATCAAAAGCAACAAAAAAATTTTTTTAATTCTTACCTGAATGAAGTCAATACACTCTGACACTCTGTCCACCTACCGCTGCAAAATTTTATTTAAATCGCTCTCCAAAAATAATCTCCGCTCACCTACATGCACTCAACACACGACGCCATAACTCTGCACGTGTAAGCTCAAGGGGCTTTAACTTTTAAAAACTCGGTCACCTGAGGCCCCGCCCTGAGCCCCCGCCCACTACAGGGTCTCCACATCACGAGAGGAGGGGCGGCGTTGGAGTTTCGCGCGGTCTCCACATCACGAGAGGAGGGGCGTTGGAGTTTGGCGCGATGTGTATAAGTTGCAATAATTACACACATCCACACAGGTGCGATTAGCGCATCCGACACACAAACTGATACACACTACACACACAAAGTCGCGAAGGTGCGTTGCTCGACAATTTTATAAATGTAAATAACTTTTTATTAAAACAATTTTAAGTGTTGAAGCACATTCCAAGTCATCCAGGGAGCCATTTAGCCACAAGTTACGCTGATATTGATGAGAAAAAACAATGTTTACATATTAATATATTTGGATACAATCTGTGATTTATCCGGACATTGGCAAAGGCTGGCTAATACCAAATGTCCCGATAATGTCGGTACGTAGTCTGGCGCATAGGCGGGCCAATACGCTTGCACCAACACACACACACACACACACACACACACACACAACACAATTTTACCCTCACAATCACAATCTTCTAGGCGTGTAACAGTACACTAAAATCACATTTCGGTTAGGTTCAGTTTCAAGGAGGGCTCGGTTCGGTTAATTTTCGTACAAACAAAAAAAAGGACGAAATAAAGCCTTACAAAATGTTTATTTTGAAAATATGCCAAGTAAACAATACGTTTGTATAAAAATAAATAAAAGCGACCCATTTGGATGATATTTTAAATAAACAGCACTCTTTACAATAAATAAACTATACTAACAATAATAAACATACAATAACAGTCAGAACCAGAACAATAAGCAGTAACAGACTGTTTACAATCTAACTAATCAAGTTTTGTTTTTGTCCAAAATTACCAACTTGTCCACATTTTCTGCTAAAAGCACAGATCTAGTTGCAATGAATATCTCCAGCGGTGGGGAAAATCATCTCAATAACAACAGTAGCAGCAGTGTGGCTGTATTTGTCCTCATTACTCACAACCTCTTCTTGGACCTGCTCCCTCAGGTGGGACAGGTCCCTGGAAAAGTTCAGAGTTCAGTCATCACACACTTCTTAGCTGCAGGTCATCTCTGGTGGATTTCCCTGAAGAGGAAGAAGTCAGCTGCTATCTCTGTCCCAGACTGGAAACAAAACACAAGAGGTAAAAAAAACGAGTTAATAAGATTATAGTTTTAAATTAAAAAGGTTAATTAGATGGTTAATTAGATAATAATAAAAGAACAATACTTCTTCTTGAACGGTTGTTATGAGGTGGTTGAATCTCTCGGTCATCATCATCATCAGGGCTTTAATCGGCTCCGGGGCTTGTTGACAATATCAGTTTGAGCTTTTTCATGAAGTGATGAACTTTTTGGCTGAAGTGTTGACGTGATGGATGTCGTAGCGAGGCTCAATAACTTTAAAGCCGGCACATCGACAACATTCAGACATAGATCCAGAGCTTTAAAAACTCCTACAGCTTGTGTAATTGCTCTGGACCAATCTGAATTACCTGATGAAGGTTGTTTAATGCTGCTGCTGTTAGCGGTGTTTGTAAAAAGCTGCTTTTCTTGCTTGTAGAAGATGTTCACGTTCAGATGATGTTGTTTCAAGAGCGCTAACAAGTCAGACGTGTTGTCTGCTGCAGATCCAATCTCCATGAAACAATGTCGACTCACAGCATTGGATTTGTTTGTTCACGTCTTAACAAGAAATCCATAATGTTCCCTAACAGGAGACCGCAACGAGAGGCTAGGCTTCTAAATACTACGCGTGCTACAAGATAATAGTGCCGTGCTGAAACACGCCTAGGAATTTTATTCTCCCGTTAATAAAATTTAATGAGTGAAAAAATAACTGAAACGGTACGCAGGTGGACCGAACCAAATGTGCCGTACCGAAACGGTTCGGTACACCCATGTGTACAGTTACATCCCGACCATCTTTTGTCTGCATGTACATTAACACCAACATATTACTACAAAAAATATTTAAAAGCAGATTTTTTTTTTAGGTTATTCTGTTCTGAACAAAGCACCATCTGTGACTAAAGTTATTTTTTCCATCCATCCATTGTCTTTTACCCACTTCTTCCATTTTGGGTCACGGGGGTCGCCGGTTGCCCATGTCCAGCAATCATAGTGCGAGGGGCGGGGTACACCCTGGACAGGTCGCAAGCCCATCACAGGACCACACAGAGACAAACAAAACAAACAACCATTCACTCTCTCTCTCTCACACCTAGAGTCACCAATCAGCCTAACATGCATGTTTTTGGACTGTGGGAGCAGGGGCGGTTCTACACACGGGCCCACGCGGGCCCGTGCCCGTGTAAACTGGACCCTGGCCCGCCCTGTGGCCCGCCCTCCGAGCAGAAGCGGAAACAATGCTCAGCACGGACCCTGGTCCGCCGCCCGCCCTGCTTCCGCCCTGCTTCCGGGGCCCGCCCTCCTCCGAGCAGAAGCGGAACTGCGTCAGCACGGACCCTGGTCCGCCGCCCGCCCTGCTTCCGGGGCCCGCCCTCCGGGCACAACATTCAGGTAGTTGTACCTTTTAGTGCGTTACACCACTGCGAAGTGCGAACAACGAAAAGAAGAGCGAGCGCGAAGACGGCGAAGTTACCGAGCGTCATCCACGAGTACCACACTACAAATACAAACAAGGTAACAATTCTGGTCAAGAAATGATGTTGTTGGCTAGTATGAATTATAATAGCAGCCTATCAGACCAGGCGTTTATGCTTCTAACGCTAGTTATCTTACAACAACACACATGGCATGCATCTAGCTAACGCTACCCGTATTTCGTCGGAATATAACACACGGTTTTCTTTTGTTAAGCTCAGGAGACCGTGTGTGCTATAATGTCAGCTAAGAAATATATTTTTTCTCGCAAAGAAACAATTGTTTTTACCGTGTTAATCTAAGATGGACTTCACAAGATTAATAATCTTGTGAAGTCCATCGATGCTCGCTCGCTTCTGTGGACGCCATTTTAAGAATGGCGGCCATTATCTTACAACAACACACAACCAAGCTAACTTGTGTTAAAAAATATTAATAGTTGCTGTTGCTGAAGTGTTGTATTTTCCTCTCCATCATGCATGTTTGTCTATAGTGCAAAATGAAGAGAAAGATGGACATTACATATTATTTCTGCACAAGAAAGACAAATATCAGTGAGGCAGACATTGAGACAGAACCAGATGGAGGTGTTGAGAGAGCTGAAGAAAGGCATGTTGAGAGCCCCACACAGCCAGAGGACCTGGAAGACACTGGAGAGGGCCCAGGGACGGAAAGAGAGACACATGAAGATCCTGGAATGGAGACAGCTGAGACTGAGATGGAAGCAGCACGTGAGACACAGATGGAGAATATTTGTGGATCCACAAGCACTGGACCATCAGGTTTGTGATGTTCAAAAAATGTGTTTGTTAATGTTAAGTTTTCTGACACAAGTTGAGTTTGAATGAAATATTATTGCTGGCTTTGTTAAAAAATAGTCAAGAAATCTAGCTTTAGCTTATTTGCAGTCTTGGTCCTTGTTCAGGTTTTAGAATTCAATGAAAGAATGTACAGATCTCAAAAATGCAATTACCGTATTTTCCGGTGTATATGTTAATTTACATATTTTTGGTTTTGCTTTCTCCACAGACATCAGCAAATGCAAAGAAGATCCACCGATGCAGCCAGACCTAAAGTTATTTCCAAGAACCTTGATGGGGGACAGAAGGAGGAGCTTCAAAGCAGCTTGGTATCACATTCACCCCTGGCTTGAATATTCACAACACTTGGACTCTGCGTATTGTTACGCTTGCAGACATTTTAGCCCTCCCAACAGCTCAGACACTGTGTTTGATTCCCCAGTTGGTTTTAAAAACTGGAAGAATGCATCTTACAAAGATGCGGGGTTTGCAATACATGCGAGGTCTGAGCGCCATAAACAAGCCATGGTTACATGGAGGGAGTATCAGAAAGCTGCAGCAGCTAATGCAACACTGGTCAATGTGTTAAACAAGGAGCACAACAGACAGGTTAAAGAAAATCGTGAATATATAAAAACAATAGCGGAAGTGCTTTTACTTACTGCCACTCAAAATTTAGCTCAAAGAGGGCATAATGAGTCTGCAGACTCAGACAATAAAGGGAACTTCAAGGCAATTTTGGAAACTATTGCTAACCACGACAAAACTATTAAAAAACGGTTGACTTCCATTCATAATGCAAAGTATACCAGCAAAATCATTCAGAATGAGATTCTGGACTGTTTAGCAGACATGGTTCGAACTGAAATTACAGAGGAAGTGAAAAACAGTGAGGTTTTCAGCATCATAGCAGACGAAACAAAAGATTTAAAGAAAAAGGAACAGATCTCTCTTGTACTAAGGTACTACTACAATGGAGCTATCAATGAAAGTTTTCTACATTTTGAGTCTGCAGAGAAGCTTGATGCAGCAGGGCTTAGTGAGAAAATAATCTACATACTGGAAAAACATGGTCTGGAGTACAAAAAAAATCTCGTAGGCCAAGCTTATGATGGTGCCTCTGTTATGAGCGGTAGGCATTCTGGGGTACATGTGAGGATCAAAGAGGATGCAAAATATGCTTTTTACGTCCATTGCACAGCCCACTGTCTAAATCTAGTTTTAGTAGATACAGTCAAAGCTCTCCCAGAGGTAGAGGAGTTTTTCTACTTACTAGAAAAACTATACGTGTTCACATCTGGATCAGCTGTCCATCCTAAATGGCTAGCTATACAAAGAGAGATGTACGAAGGTGCACCAAGAGAGCTCCAGCGTTTAAGTGACACTCGTTGGGCATGTCGATTTTTAGCTCTGCGTAACATCATGGATAGACTGCCTGCCCTTAAGCGACTACTGCAAGAAATTGCCCGAGAACATCATGGTGAAAGATCTGTTCAGGCAAGAGGTCTGCTGGCACAGATAAATCTAGAATTTATTGTGCATCTTGTTACACTCCGTAAAGTGTTTGGAGAAACAAAACTTCTGTCTGATATGCTACAGTCTTCAACACTTGACATTTCAAAAGCTGTGGATTTAGTTGAAGCTTTAGTTCAGACATTAAAAGATTTCAGGCAGGAGTCATTTTTTGATCATGTGTGGGATGAAGTGTTGACTATTTTTGGGCAGTGTGATTCAACACCACCAGCTGCAAAACGCCAAAGAACACTAAGCTCTAAACTCAGCGAGCACTGTGTAATGACCACTGTTGGGCAGAGAGAGTCAGAACAAGATAAAGACGGGTTTCGTACAAACTTTTTCTACCCTGTCATTGATCTCATGCTCAGTGAGCTTGAAAGACGGTTTTCTAGGAGAAACTGTGATATGATGAACAGCGTCCATGCTCTAAATCCCCAAAAAGGTGAATTCCTGAAAGAGACAGCTCTGTTTTCATTTGCTCAGTTATATGATTCAAGTATTGATGACCTGGGGCCTGAACTACATCAGTTCAGAGGGATTTTAGACAGAAAAATTCAGACTGGGATGCAGAGACCCACTAGTACAGTGGAGCTAGTACAGTTCATCGAGCCATATAAAGAGGTGTTTTCTGAGCTCTACAGACTCTGTAAAATAGCAGTTGTGATCCCAGTGACTACTGCATCTTGTGAACGGAGTTTTTCTGCATTAAAGCTTGTGAAAACATACCTCAGATCCACCATGAACGATGACAGACTAAGCAGTCTGGGTGTACTGAGCATCGAGTCGAGGAGGGCAAAGGCATTGAATCTCGACTTATTTGTTGATCGGTTTGCCAGAAACCATCAAAATCGCAGAATACAGTTGCTGTGATTACAAATACTGTCTGTAAAATGTTTCTTATTTTTCTCATTTGATTTTTTTTAACCATTTTCTTTAGTTTCAATGGTTAATGTCTTGTATGTAAAATGTGACATTTTTTTTTTAATCACTGCTTTCAAAAAATAAAACAGTCAAGTAAGATTTCGAATCTGTGTCATCATTGGTTATTGGGGGCCTTGAGGTTTGCCCCCCCCCCCCGGGGTGCTGATGTGGAGCACAGTGATGGACCGTGCATTTTTCTGGCTTATCTAGACAGAACCTTTACTTTTTGTGTCATCAGAACGGGTTATTCACTAAACTCTCGGTCATGTGCTCATTCAGTTTGCACTACTCATATTTGCACTAATACCCTGATGCATGCTCAATAATCCAGGTAGAAAAATCCAAAAAAGCTAAGTCTGGTCCTCTGGACATTCAAAAAACAAAACAAAACAAAGCCAAAAAAATAAAAAAACAGTTTTTTTATTTTTTTCAATCCATCAATACATCCATCCAGCCAGCCAGCCAGCCAGCCAGCCAGCCAGCCAGCCAGCCAGCCAGCCATCCAGCCAGCCAGCCATCCAGCCTGCCATCCATCCATCCAGCCATCCATCCATTCAGCCAGCCAGCCATCCAGCCTGCCAGCCATCCAGCCATCCAGCCTGCCATCCATCCATCCATCCATCCATCCATCCAGCCAGCCAGCCAGCCAGCCACATCTGGGGTGCCCCCTAGTGGCTGGCTTAGGGAGCCTTAAATTAAAACCACATCTGGGGGAATTTATTCAAAGAAACTGATTCCAACCAGCATCAACAACGATCCTGACCAGTTGTTTGAACATAATTAAGTTAGAATTATGTATTTTAGAAATAAATTAACAGTTAAAATGTTGTTTTTACTTCGATCATCAAACGTCATTGTCTGGACGTCACTGCTTTGTAAAACAAACACGGTACATGATTTAGATTTAAACAAGAAGCTTCATCTTGTGCCGTGGTCGGGCAGCCTGAGGACTCCTTTGAGGACCAGACTTAGCTTTTTTGGATATTTGCACTAATGTTTGTATTACATTAATGCCTATAGTCATAAAGATGTCTTTATAGTCATAAAGTCACTTTTTTCTCCGAGATTTAACGTGCCCCTCTGACAAAACCTCTGGACCCAGCTTGGCCCCACCAGTACAACTGGTCTAGAACCGCCACTGTGTGGGAGGAAACCAGAGTACCCGGAGGAAACCCACGCATGCACGGAGAGAACATGCAAACTCTACCCAGAAAGGCCCCTGGACTGCTAAATCACCCTTCCAGTGTCAACTTTTAGGAGTTTTACCACTAACAATAAACTTGTCCATTATGAAGGTTGCTGTTATAAATGACAATTTATAAACTTTATTGTTGCTAAAAAAATACTTGAACATTAAAAACCACATGATTGGTAATAATACAGGCAAACCACCTGTTATAGAGAAGGCAGCATTTATATTTCATAAATATTTTTACGCCGTATGTCCTTCCTGACCTAACCACAGACTTCTGTGTGAAGCAGAGAGCTGCTATCTAGGGCTCCCGGAGGAACAGATGGTGGGGGTTAAGGGCCTTGCTCAAGGGCCCAGAGTGGAGCAAATGAGGGTGGAAGCTGGTGTGTTTTATCATTCCCACTCACATGTTGATGTTGTCAGTACTGGGAGTTGAACCGGCGATCTTCCGATCACAGGCCCACATTCTCTAACCTCTGCGCCACCACTCCTACAATAATGACTGAATACAGTGTAGGATTTAAATTTGCAGATATTTATGATGAACTACAAAAACCTAAAACTGACCCCTTCACAGAGATAACATTTGGAGGATTTTGGAAAATAAAAAAAATCACACGTTAAACAGAGACCCACCTTTGTTATAGTTTTGTTCAAATATGCCTATTGTAGTATCCTGATGCATGTTCTATAATCCAGTTAGGAAAAAAAAGTTAAGTCTGATACTCTGGACATTTATACAATGTTTTGTTTTTTGAACCCGTCCAGAGGACCCTCTCCAGCTAATAAACTGTAGCACAGGGGTCACCAACCTTTTTGAGACTGAGAGCTAGTTCAGTGGGACAAATTTGCATGGCTTAACTGTAATTATAGTATTAATAATAATACATTTACACAAGTGAATACAGTACATGACTGCCTGATCACATCTGATCAGTATTATTAAAGACTCCACACAATGATTATCAGTAAGGATTTAGCTTGGTAAATATGATAAATTATTATTGATAATCAGTGATTAGAACCCTCAATCGAGAACTTGAATCCTCAGTTTGAATCTTTTTGGGCTCTTCTGTACGACAGTAAATTGTAGCTGTGAATGGGAGTGTGGATGGTTTTTTGTCTCTTTGTCTGTCTGATGGACTGGAGACCTGTCCTGGGTGTCCCCTGCCTTCACACAAAAGCAGCTGAGATTGGTTCCAGTCCTAAACAAGGGGGGCATAACAGATGACTTATTAACTGATCTTTAAACATAAAACACTATTTCTTTTATGTTAAACTCAATCTGTAACATTTCAAATTCATTGTTTTATAACTATTTTATTAACTCCAAAAAAGCTAAGTCTGGTCCTCTGGACATTCAGAAAACAAAACAAAACAAAGCAAAACAAAACAAAACTGTAGAAACGTTTCGTCTTTCGTCCGAAAGACTTCCTCAGTCTGAGAAGCTGTGTTCAGCTCAGTCTTATAAATAGCACCCTCCCACAGTGAATTAAATCTCAAGAAGTCCAACATTTCACTGATCACATCAACTCTGTGGATAAATATATAATATATATATAGGCACTTGGACATCCACTCTAAACGCTGCTGACTGCAGCCTAGCTTGATGACGTCACAGTTTTTAAAACCCGCAATTCCTAGCATTTGCAAAATGCACATCAGGGTGTCTAACTCTGTATGAAATCGAATGGAAAGGTTTACATTTTGATTTTGGAGACCTGTCAAAACGATCTGAATTGTGTCTGAAAAAATCTGCTCGAAATTCAAAACGTGCTCGATTTTCAAAGTTCACCTTGGGTTTCACATGCAAAATTCACTACCAGCGTAACTTCATAGGTGAGTAAAAACGTTTTATAGCTGTAGTTTATTTATTAAATATCATTTTGGCAAAGTTTTATGCCGATCTGAGCTTCCGCACCCCCATTTTGGACCTCCGCCAGTTGTGAGTGACGTCGATCTGAAACGGGTTGTCAGCAGCTCCCTCCACCTCCGGAAAAAAAAAAAAAAACATCCCTCCACGTCCGGAGAACAATTCCTATCTAAACAAACGTGCAAGTTTTACTGTCATTAAATTACTTAGACTGGTTTATTTATGTCTTAGAATGTTATTTTGGGGGAGTTCTCATTTTAATATTGTTTAATTATGAAGGATTTATTCATTTTAACGAGTGTACTCTCAAACTAACTTTGGGTGGGCTCTCTGACGTTTCTCTCAGTATGCTGCTTTCTGATAGGTTGAGATGAGCTGCCACACATGAAGTGAAACCATCTCTTACCTGATTGGTTGGTTGTGTGTTTGTTTATTTAGAAAAAAAAAGGCATATAGCAAGTTTTTCATCATTGTCTTGCTTTAACAAAAAATTTTTCAAGTCATTACAGTTCAGCACACAAATACACCAGATGATGGAGGGAGAGAGGAATAAAATTGGTGCTGTACCTGCTGAAGGCAAGCTCTAACATTGAATGTTTATATAATAATTATATTAAATAGTTATGAATTAAAAAGTTTAATTTATTATTTCTGATTATTTATATTAATATAATTATAACATAACTTGAGTATTTTACTTATAATTAAATTTTCAATTCAGTTTATTTATATAGCTCCAAGTCACAACAGAAGTTGTCTCAGGGCACTGAAGAGAAACATTCATATATACAAAATAATTTGACAACATTTATCTGAGGAGCAGACTGTTTTGAATTTAACTCCATCACATAACTCATCTTGAGCAAGCATGAAGGCGACAGTGGAAAGAAAAAAACTCCCTCATGAGGAAGAAAACTCTAGCAGAACTAGGCTCAGGACAAGCGGCCATCTGCTATAACATTTATGTATATATTTATTTATATTATAACAATAACATAGGATATATTAATAATAATGTATTATTATTCTATTAAATAGAATACAATTACCGGTACACTTATTTTTCATGGGATTCATAGTCTCCCATTCATTCATATATTCTGGCATGTGGCCTGTACTATGGCTGTCTAGTCAATTTCTCAAATTGCTCCTGGATGCTGTTTTGTAGTCAGTTATTCTTGTAACAAAACATGAAATAAAATCACTACATTTACAATGAACTTTTATTTGCAGCTTTGCCTTTCAAGTCATCCATAGAGCTGAAGACAGCCAGTGATCTGCATTCATACATTGAAAGTTTCAAGTAGCACTCTGCCAACATCAAGCAGAGTGCTACTCCCCTTCATAAAGGGCTGCTGTTATATTTACATTCATTAAATCACCCAAAAGTTCTCAGAGAGACAACTTCTTGTTTACAGTACTTCACCTAGCCAAAGAAAATGGACTGATTTCTGAACAAACAATCAATTTTACAACAGTGAACACAGGTGTGAAAGCAGTAATAGACACTGTACAGAAAGTAAAAAATATATCAAGGGATGGCCACCTTATTGTGCATCTTTTAAGAGAAACATTTAGTATTCCAGTCAGGAAAGTTAATGTTACTGAGAGTATTTCTTCTGAAGCAGTGCCATGCTCCCAGCATTCAGGTTCCTCATTTCCTCATGCTACACTGGTTAAACGACCAGCCAGCTGTCCTCCCTTTGCTCTCATGAGCTCTGTCTCAACTCCGACTGTGACAGCACCCTCCCCTAAGCGACTGAAGGCAGACTGCAAAAAATGTGTTAACAAGCTGACATCACTTATAAAATTAGTGTCTAGCAAACAAAAACTTAAACACAATTTTGACAATTTGCTCTTGTCAAGTGCTGAGCAAGCTTATAAACGAAAAGTAGACATAGACTCAAAATTGTGCAAAGAAAGACAGGAGTTAAAGAGGATTGTGATGCAAAATGATGCTGAAATTAGAAAATTGAAGAGGTCTATGGAACTGGTCTGTCCAAAAGTGCAGAAGAAGAAACATAAACATAAGTGTAAATTTAGGAGACTGTTGGGAGAAGTCAGAAAAGAACTGAACTGTGCAACAAAAAAAAAATCAAAGAACTGGAACTGGATAATGACAAACTGCAGGGGTTGTTATTGGACTGTGAATCTTCAACTGACTGTGACACTGTGTTAGTGAAGAAGGATTCTAAAACATATTCCTCATCCTACAGACTTGCAACATACTCATGCATCCTCCACCAGGTGCCAGTGGAGGAGACAAGTAATCTTATAGCAGATGTTGTTGACAATATCACTTCAATAAGGTTGAAGGAAAGGCTGATGTTGCAACGGTTGTCCAATTTGCATATGAACTTGGTGTGTTAAGTGAAGTGCAGGTTGCAGAAGCGGTAGTGAATGAGAAATGTGTTGAGCTTACTCTTGGTTGGGATGCAACATCTTTGTCAGCTGAGTACATCAATGAGGTTCATCTAATGTTTCTGGGTGATCCCCCTTCCTGCCCATGGGGACTTCAGTTACAGGTGAATGCATTAGCAGGAGGGACTACAGCTGACTTTGCGACTCATATAAAGGAAGCGCTCAATGACATTAGTGAAACATATGCAAGTCTAACAGCTACCAGTGAGCAATATTATCATCTCAAAACTCAAAAACACAATTTCAGATCGAGTGGCTGTAAACAAATGTGTCAGAGAAAAACTAGAAGATTGAAACATTGAACTGTTGCAGCTGAATTGTAATATCCATCCCCTTGATGGTATAGCCAATGAGAGTAGGACTTCTCTTAAACAGCTGGAGAAACAAAAACAGATTGTGGGACAGCTTCTCGGTTGTGGCTGCTGTGCAGATAATTTGAAATATGCTCTATCAAAAATGAGATTCAGTGTTTCCCCCAGTTAACTTGCCATGGCGGGGTGCTCATCTCATCCATAGTTTTTGTTGATGGGGAGGGACAGAGACATGTCTGAGCGAAGCTTGTACCAACAGTTTTTGAGCAGGGGCGGGGGGCGTTCAGCATGAGGGAAGAGGCACCTTTAGCTTTTTAGCTAGAGAGCCTGTATTTATTGCTGCTAGCTTAGTGCTATGTCAGTGCCGGGGGTGGGGGGTTCGGTTTGGTAGGCGGGATGCTCCGTTGACGGGGTGGGGCACCCTGCTTGTATAATGCTAGGGGAAACACTGAGATTTAAACAAGGAAAAGGTGACCCCAAGGGCTTCAAATCATTCCTCAAAAAAGTTGGCATTGATCTCAAACTGATTGTTTGATACGTGGGGAACAGACTTCATGTTATGTTCCATTTAGCAGGAATATTCACTTACAGAACAGAAATTTTAGATTATTTGCAGCATTTTTGCAACTGTACCAGTGGATTACACACATCAATCATCAAGGACCTCACCAACGCTTCAATTTTTGTTCACCTGCAGAGCCTGGGTCTGTTGGGGCAGATTGTAACTGGGCCATGGATGTCTCTTCTCTATGGTAACAAGGCTAACAAAACGAACCTTGAGGTTGTTCCCTTCTTGAAGTGTGCTGTTGAAAACCTGACCAAATTTGAAGAAGAACCGCTTAATGTCCTCAAAGCCAAAAAGGATGTTTTTGAGACTCCATGGAAGGAGAATGATGTCCTCAGCTGTCTACAAAAAGTGGATGATGAATCCCAGAGTGAGCTGAAAGAGACTCTTCACGTCCTCTTCAAGGCAACGGTCAGAGTGCTAACCCGGCAGCTACAACCATACAGTACCTCTCAGGAGTTGTACTGCCCTCGTCACATGAGGCAAATGCAACTAGACAGTCAGCTAAACTCTTCCCCAATATCACGACTGAGGAAAGTTGTTTTCTTGTCCACAGGTTTATTGACATCAAGGAAGTGTGAAACTAAAACACACAAAAAGATATATCACTTATTCAGCCTTTTTAACATGCACGTGGTTAATGTAGGTGGAAAAAGGTGAAACACCCACACCTGCCTCCAACCTCATTCGCCCCACTCTGGGCTCCTGAGCAAGGCCCTTAACCCCCACCATCTGCTCCCTAACAGGTCTCTCTTGGAAATGAGTTCTTGTGGCTCAATGAGACTACCTGAATAAATGAAGGTGAAATGAAAAATTAATGCAAATAAATGAAATGATGTTCTATATGAATTAGCTTCTTGTTCTTAACTTTTACTGTTTTACACAATCTTGACATAAAGATCCACTGACGTGATTTTTCTACTATTCATCAAATTGCTCAAAATATATATATTTTATCATTTAAATATGTTAGTTTTTGCAAACAAAATGATAAATCACTTTAATTTTGCTTTAAAAGTGATTTTGAACTTCAAGCTGTGTTTAATCGTGGGAAATCCGTTTACACCCGAACGCACCATCTGTGATGTAATGTCCAGAGTTGAGGCAGAGCTCTGAGCTTGTCACGGTGTGCGCAGCTCCACATGAAGGTCAGTCTGATACAGCATCAGACCTAAATTAGATCCTGTTGTTTCTTGTTCCATCACCCAAACTATTTTCTGCTTCCCAAAATGAAGACAAATAGCTCAAATCTTCACCTAGATTGATAAATTAGTCAAGTTTTAAAATGTCCGCTATTGAAGAGACTGGAGCCCTCTGCCTCTCACTCTGGACATTACATCACAGATGGTGCGTTCAGGTGTAAACGGATTTCCCATGATTAAACACGGCTTGAAGTTCAAAATCACTTTCAAAGCAAAATTAAAGTGATTTATCGTTTTGTTTGCTAAAACTAACATATTTAAATGATAATATATATATTTTGAGCAATTTGATGAATAGTAGAAAAATCACGTCAGTGGATCTTTAAAGCTGATAATATATAATGATTTTCAATATACAGTATATATGAGCATGAACTGACTTATTTATTGCAGTAGCTTGGTTTGATAACAAATTAACAGTAGTATTGTGACCTTGCAATAAACATTCAAAAATACTTGAAGCAAAACTTAAACCAGAATATTCTGTGAAAATAATGATCTGCAATAATATATTAAACATAACATACCCACGATGCTATACAGAGCGAAGATGTCACTGCCTTGACTGAACACATGGACAACACTTGAATTCTGACTCTCAACCTAACTTCCTGGTTGAAGTCACATGACATATAGCTTGGGCTGTATCTCTTAAAGGGACAGTCAGCATATACAAATACACCCACTGCTAAACACTCAACAACACAGGAGTCTTGTCAAATCCCTCCACTGCAATGTTGGAGCAGACCAAGTCAGCCCTTATTGATAACATGTTTAGTGAAAGAGTTATCGCCATGGTTTATAGCCAGCACCACCGCGCACCAAATGCCACTATGGGATACATCGACGGGAAGGTGCGTGCAAAGGAGTGTGAGGACCATCAAATGCCCCTCTTCAAATTCCTGACAGACTACAACCTAGGTGATCTTGCTTTGAATTAAATGACAAGAGAAATAATCCAGGAAAAGTTTTAAATCGGGGCGTAAGGTGCTGTTTTAGAACCCTCTCAGTCTGAGCTCCATTTTGATATCCTACACAATATAGTTTGGCACAAATTAAAATTTGCAGTTTTTTCTTATACAGGGAGTCCTCAACTTATGACGCCCTCGACTTAAGGCAATCCGGACTGACGAACGCGCATACGAATGTACTGTTGTACAGGTACAGTAAATACTGTACAGGTGTTTTTAGATTAATGTGTTGGGTACACTGTGTTAGCTAATCGTTTGTAAATAAAGTTCTGCGCATATTTATGGACCAGTATGTACGCTTGTTCAGTCTCACGTCGATAAACGGGTGTGCGGTGCCGCGTTAGCATAAATTTCCCGACTTACGGCAAAAATCCGGACTTACGAACGACACGTGCAATGAGTTCCGACTTACGTCAAAATCGGGTTACGAACGGCCCGTAGGTCCGGAACTCGTTCGTAAGTCGGGGACTACCTGTATGGACACCATTATTCAATATGGTCACCACAGATTGTGCATAATACTTGAAAATGATGTCATAGTGAATACTTATAGTTTAAAAAAAGCTAAGTCTGGTCCTCTGGACATTCCAAAACAAAATAAAAGGTAGAAATGTTTCGACGAAACGTTTCTACTTTTTTGTTTTGTTTTGTTTTTTGAATGTTCAGAGGACCAGACTTAGCTTTTTTCTCGATTTTTCTACCTGGATTATTGAGCATGCATCAGGGTAATACTTATATTTGTACAGAAATCACCTTAGAATGCATTACAAATTGTGCATATGTTTGTTTTAATTGAAGTAACCATTTCTGCTAGCTTCAAGACTGTGCTAATGTGACCTTTGACCTTGGAGTCATCAAGGTCACCTGGTGACCCCAACGTCAGCAGGAAAAACATTTACATATATTCAGTGACATCCCCACTGAATTTGATTAGGATGCTGTTTACCACTTAGAACTGGTGTTCATTTTAATAAACACTTCTTTTCAGTCAGAAATGTCTATTAATTGACACAATTTTTTTTTCTGTTGCTATGTAAATAAGCTTAAAGCTCCACTGACATGATCTTTTAACTTTTCAAAAAATGGCACAACATATATAAATATTAAGATAGACCTCTGACCGTTTTTGCTAAAATAATGTTCAATGAATGAAATTTCCTCTCAAAATATTTTAAATTTAGCGCCGTTTTTTTAGACCGTAAATCCGGATTTTCCGGTCACGTGTCAGCAGAACCGATCTGACGTCACGTCCGATACTGAACTCTGCTCAAACCGTACATTGAATGGACAAAAATATAAACGCATCCGTCGAATTTAGCCAATTAAAACTACATTTTAGCGATTTGGCTTCAGTTTGGGGAAAAAAAAGTTATTTTGAGTGATGCACAACGAACGGAAAGGTTTATATTCTCCGTATTGCTTTTTTTTTTCAAGGGAGGTTTCACATTGAGCACCAGATGGCAGCAGAGCTATCGTGATAACTCTTACAGAAGCAACACGGAGAATATAAACCTTTCCGTTCGTTGTGCATCACTCAAAATAACTTTTTTTTCCCCAAACTGAAGCCAAATCGCTAAAATGTAGTTTTAATTGGCTAAATTCGACGGATGCGTTTATATTTTTGTCCATTCAATGTACGGTTTGAGCAGAGTTCAGTATCGGACGTGACGTCAGATCGGTTCTGCTGACACGTGACCGGAAAATCCGGATTTACGGTCTAAAAAAACGGCGCTAAATTTAAAATATTTTGAGAGGAAATTTCATTCATTGAACATTATTTTAGCAAAAACGGTCAGAGGTCTATCTTAATATTTATATATGTTGTGCCATTTTTTGAAAAGTTAAAAGATCATGTCAGTGGAGCTTTAACTTTAATTAAAGTACTGTACCTTAAAACTACTACTTTGAATGACAATATCTCCGGTTTTATTCATTCAATATTAACAAATGAGGTGTCCTTTTGTTGCATTTTTAGTGCTCTTTCTTTTTGTTGCAAGCAGAAGGCCATTAAAACAACTTTTGAAAAATGTCCAAGTGCCTAATATATATAATATATAATAAAGATCGTCGGCACCTCCTTGCCCTCACTGCAGGACTTACACAGCAAACGCCTCACTCGGAAAGCCCACTGCATGGCAGGTGATCCCACACACCCACTACACAGCCGCTTTAGACTGCTGCCATCAGGGAGGAGACTGAGGAGTCTCCAGGCTCGTACCAGTAGACTGAGAGACAGCTCTGTTCATCAGGCAGTCAGAATGCTAAACACTCTGCCTGCTCTGCCTCCCCTCCCATTTGAACTGCCTTAACACAAAAAACTTTCTCACACATTACCACTCAACACAAAGATTTTAACACTGGACTCTGTGTCATCAAACGGGTTATTCACTAAACTCTCGGTCATGTGCTCATTCAGTTTGCACTACTTCTCATATTTGCACTAATGTTTGTATTACATTACTGCCTATAGTCATACTACTGTTTACATTTATTACTACTGCTTTACATTTATTACTACTGTTTACATTTACACTACTTTTATCTACACTACTGCAGATACATATACAGTATTCTCTGACTAGCCTTATCTAAGGATGCCAAATGTGCCTTATGTGCCTCACTGCATATGCCACTTTGCCTATATACCAACATCAAATACCTCATACATATACTGTGTACATTAACTTATATGCTGCTGTGCCACTCTTTGCAAATGTCAATGCTAGAACCTTCAGTTTATTTTATAGATATACTTTTTATACTTTTTATACTACTATGCAAAAACTCAGGACAGTATTACACTTTTATTATTTCATTTTATGCTTATGTTCATTGGGTGTTTGGTGTTTTAGGGGTGTTTGGTGTTTCAGTGTTGGTGTAAATTTTCATACTTTTATACTATTATGAAAAAACTCAGGACAGTGTTACACTTTTACTATTTTATGCTTATGTTTATTAAATGTTTTAGTGTTTAGTGTTTAGATGGTTACTGTTGCACCGAGGGACTGAGAGAAACGCAATTTCGGTCCTGTGTATGTCCTGTACATATTGCAGTTCTGACAATAAAGTTGACTTTGACTTTGAAATATATCAAGTTCACACGAGAAGATGTAAAAAATGGCAGGTTGGCTTTCTTGGACTGTGAGGTCTCAGTTTCTGATAGAGGAAATTTGCAAACTGAGGTGTACCGCAAACCCACCCACACAGACCAGTATTTACAGTTTGACTCCCATCACCCTCTGGAACACAAGTTAGGAGTCATCAGGACTCTGTACCACAGAGCAGCCAGACAGAAGGAGAAATCACACACAAAACAGGCTCTAGAGAAATGTGGATATCCTAACTGGGCCTTCCTGAAAGCAGAGAAGAAACCCAAACAGGACTCCAGCCAGCCATCAGGTGAAAAGAAGGAACCCAGACCCAGACCAGTGGTCATTCCGTATGTTGCGGGAGTTTCAGAGACATTGAGACGTTTATTTTCTAAACACAACGTCCCAGTGGCTTTTAAACCCCAAAATACATTACGGCAAAGACTGGTTCATCCCAAAGATCCAGTCCCCCGGCACAAACAGAGTAATATTGTGTATGCTGTTCAGTGTCAGGAGGGCTGTGATCAGTCTTACATCGGGGAAACTAAACAGCCACTGGCCAAAAGGATGGCCCAGCACAGAAGATCAACATCATCAGGTCAGGACTCTGCGGTCTACACTCATCTCCAGGCCAGCGGTCACTCTTTCAGGGATGAAGATGTTCACATCCTTGATAGAGAGGAACAATGGTTTGAGAGAGGAGTAAAGGAGGCCATCTTTGTGAAAAGAAACCGTCCATCATTAAACAGAGGTGGAGGCCTCCGGGTTCAACTGTCCCCCACTTACAATGCTGTTATTGCTAGTATCACTCAGCCCTCTGTGAATAGCAAACAACCATCAGGGTGTTAACGATCCATCGTCAGGCTGATGGTCCTCCTTGATCATGTGAGCAGCTGGTTTCGGCTGTCATCAGCCAACTGGTTGATCCACTGTGGGAGGGTGCTATTTATAAGACTGAGCTGAATACAGCTTCTCAGACTGAGGAAGTCTTTCGGACGAAAGACGAAACGTTTCTACAGTTTTTTTGCTTAGTTGTTTTTAAATTTCCAGAGGACCAGACTTAGCTTTTTTGGATTTTTCTACCTGGATTATTGAGCATGCATCAGGGTATTTCATTAACTAATTATTGGATTTGGTACCTGTATAAATGAGCATGAACTTTCTTGTCTTGAACCACTTTGGCTGCCTGCCTGGGAGGAGTCGACGAGAGACAGGAAGGCCCCCAGAAACCATCCTGGCTCCAGCAAACTGGTTGGTCTACTTAAGGTGTTTACTTCTTGGTGGGGGAAACGGTTTGCTGGAAGTCCTCTGACTGATGAATCCCTCCAGATAGAGGGTGAAACGTTTCTATAAAAATGAAACTGTCCAGATGACCCGACTGAGAATTATTGGATATTTTACAGTGTTTCCCCTAGTTAACTTGCCATGGCGGGGTGCTCATCTCATCCATGATTTTTGTTGACGGGGGGACGAACACATGTCTAAGCGCTGCTTGTATTAACGGTTTTTGAGTGAGGGCGGGGGGCGTTCAGCATGAGGGAAGAGGCAACGCGAATGCTGAGCCTGTATTTCGCACCGCTAGCTTAGCGCTATGTCCGTGCGGGGTGGTTGGGTGGGGGGGCAAGTTCGGTTTGGTAGGCGGGTTGCTCAGTTCTGTTGACGTGGTGGGGCACCCCGCTTGTATAATGGTAGGGGAAACACTGTTTTATTAACTGTTTTGTAGGAATGAACACATTTGTAACATTCATTCAAAATATGCCTTTTACTATTAACAAATCTGTAGCATTTTTTAAGAACCTATTAAAGGGGACCAAAGATGCAAAATTCACTTTTTAATGTTTTTTTTACTCAACTTTGGGTATTTACTTCATAAAAAAACAGTCCTTGTGCCAAAAAAATGCACCCAGTGGTTTATTTACTCTAAGTAGATTTATTTATTTTTGATAAATACACCTGGATTCACACTTCCTGCAGTTATTGACGTCACAAGCCGTAGCCAATCACCTCAAACCTGAGTCCAGCCCCTCACCTAGCAACCCCTGGTTAGGCTCAACCCACTTCTGTATTAAACACATGACTGTTGTTTTTCATGATTTCATCTCATCTTTTGTTTATATGTTCTTAATAGCCGTGTTTCCATCAAGGTTTCTAGGTGCGCATTTTGAAATATCGCAGCAGAAAAGCTTAATGGAAACGGCAAAATGCGAGGTTACTTCCTGAAATACGCTAAAAAGTTTATACGCTCGCTTGAGGTGGTTTTTGGGATTTGAGATGCGCTAAACGACAGATGGAAACACATTTTCCGACTCATTTCTGACGTAGCGAACATTCACGTCACGTGACGTTCAGCTGTTTCCGCTCCGGACAACATGTAACATCGCTAAAACTAGTTGGCATGACAGAATAAATACAACTCGCCCGATAGCAACACGTACCTGAAATATTCTCTCCATTTTGACGAGATGTGTGGCCGGGTTCTGTTTTCAACCGCTACTTCCTGTTTACTGTAGACATGCGCAGTGCTGACGTCTGACGTAATGACGCTGACGTCTGACGTAATGACGCTGACGTCTGACGTAATGACGCTGTGCGCGGCTTGGAAGAAGCGCTTCAAGCCAGTAGATGGAAACACTTCTGATCTGCATTAATTTGTATTTACATATTTGCGAGGTAGCTCAAAATTCGAAATGAAAATGGATGGAAACACAGCTAATTTCATGTGTACAGCACTTTGTTGCAGCTGTGGTTTTTTTAAATGGCTTTATAAATAAAGTATAATTGTTATTTTTATGTTTTAGTTCAATTTTTAGTGTATTTGCGATCGCTCCCAACGCGCAGCCGGCAAAAATTAAACGAGCGGACTCCCGGCATAGGGACCGGCGGCAACGGGACACTGCTTCTGGCGGATGGAGCGGAGCTTCAATTGTACAGCCTCGTTGCAGCCTTGCAGCAGCCTCGCAGCAGCGAGGACCTTCTCCTTACGGATTAATTTACGGGAGACACTTGGTGAACTTTGTGTTGTCTTGACTGGAACAGCGATAACTCCCAAAATCTCCGCGTGCAACGAGCGGAGCTGGCGAACACCGGAAGAGGAACAAGCTAACATTAGCTTCGGATTCGGCAGGTCTCATGCTAAAAGGAGCAGCTCATGGCGGCGCGCTCAGACGAGTTTCGGTAAGTTATCTTAAGCTAGCACTAACAGTAAGTCAAATGAGTAATAAAAAAAGAGCTAATTTTAAAACAACAACACATTACAGATACTGGCTGTTACAGAGGGCGTAAACAGATCGTTGAAGGGCGTGGACTTCAAGAAACCGGTCGTTCAAAACGAAAGTTAAAAATGGCAGAATTAAAAAGGGTATAATTGATTATCTAATAATTATTTTGTGCATTAAATTGAAGGAATAGGGTCTGGATATCCCACAGAAATACCATAAAATTTTAAAAAATACATCTGAGGTCCCCTTTAAGAATAAAATCTTCCAATCAAGCCCTGTTTGCACTAACTGTTGTGTTTGTAACATTTCATAATAACTCTTAACTCTTGCTGATACAAAATATCAGTAATGTAATATAATAAACAAAATGCTTGTGAAGATTCTCAGTCATCAAGAACATGATAAAATAAAAAAAGGCGTTCAATACAGAAACAACTGGACTTTATTGGCAACAGAAGACGTTTCGCTTCTCATCCAAGAAGCTTTCTCAATCCAAAGAACAGACAGTGTGAGAGCCAGGTTTTAAAGGGTTGAGATAAGATGCAGCATACCTATTTAAATTTACAAATCACACCTCACACCCTAACAGTAGGGGTTTCTTAAGGTCTTTTTTAGTCTGAAGGCTCCGGCAGAGCTCAGCGTACGACCTGTACGCTGCTCTAGGCGCGTATTCTATGCGTACGCGTTCACTGGCACAGCTCTGCGTTGGTTCTCGCGTTAAATGCTCGCGTTTTCGCTCCAAATTTCTGTTGTAATTTGAGCAGCTGCGCGCAGAGCGTGTACCTACGGGACAAACTGAGGTCGCTGATTGTTCATTTGCTGACACGCCTACTGAAATGATTGACAGGTCGCGTGGGAGTCAAAAAAAAAAGGCATGAGCTGGCTGGCTGCAGCCGATGCGGTGTTTCTAAACTTTATATGTTAATAAAAAGTTCTAAAAAATTAAAATTAAAACAAGGAGCCATGGTCCTGCAGTCCACAGCCCACCAGGAAATATTTAGAACGTCGCACAGCCAGGTAAGACATGAGTTATTATTCGCTCGTGACAAAATCATTCATTTCAGTCATGGAGTTAATGGAGGAGGAAGCGATTACTTGACTTTTGGCAAAAAAAAAAAAAGAAAAGTCCAGATCACAGATGAAGAAGGGGAATTTAATTCATTTGTGTAACATACAAAACAGTCCCGCGCCGGGCAGTTTATTGTGAGACAACGCGCATCGCATACGCGGTCGTAAAATTTGAGCTTTGCGCGTTCGTGCCCTGCGGGGCTACGCTTGTGCCTCTGCGTACGTACGTCGTATAGCGGCGTGCGGCCATACGCAGAGCTCTGCCGGGGGCTTAATTCACAGACGAGGCTCCTCTGTTCCCATCAGGTGTGAAAATCATCTGGGAATCAGTCCTAAGGCTGCATTATACGTTTTTGAAAGTTGGAATCTGAGACCTCCTACTCTGTTAAGAGAAGGCCTCTCCCTCCTAACATAAACAGCTTCCTTCACACCCCTCTCAAACCACCTGTGCTCTTGGTCCAAAATGTGCACATTCTGGTCCTCAAAAGAGTGTCCCTTGTCCATGAGGTGGAGGTGAACAGCAAAGTTTTGTCCAGAGGAGGTGGTTATCCTGTGTTGGGACATTTGTCTGTGAATAGGTTGTTTAGTTTCCCCAATGTAGTGGTCTGGACAGTCCTCGCTGCACTGGACCGCGTACACTACACCACTCTGTTTGTATGTGGGTGTTTTGTCCTTAGGGTGGACCCGCCTCTGTCTGAGAGTCCTGCTGGGTTTGAAATGTACTGGGATGTTGTGTTTGTTGAAAATTGTTCTGAAATTCTCTGATACTCCAGCCACATAAGGGATAACAATGTTTTTTCGTCTATTCTACCTTTTCTGTTCATTGTTGTGTTTCATAGATTTCCTTGCTGACTTGACAAAAGCCAAGTTAGGATTTTCACATGTTTGGAGAGATTTTTCTACGCGTTTCTGTTCCTTTTCCTTCCCTTCTGTCTTCGTGGGGATGTGTTCGGCCCGATGCTGTAAAGTTCTGATGACAGAGAGTTTGTGTTCCAGTGGATGGTGAGAGTCAAACAGAAGATACTGGTCTGTGTAGGTTGGTTTTCTGTAAACTTCAATGTTGAGACTGTCCTCTCTTTCCATGTGAAACCAAACAGTCCAAAAAAGGCAGCTTGTTATCGTTTGCATCCTCTCTGGTGAACTTGATGTTGTTGTCAACTGAGGTAATGTGTCTGGTGAACGCTTCCACTTCCTTGGCTTGGATTTTGACCCAGGTATTGTCCACATATCGGAACCAATGGCTTAGAGTTGTCCCCTCATAGGAGTTTAGGGCTCTCTGTTCCACTTCCTCCATGTAGAGGTTGGCAACAATGGGTGGCACTGAGGATCCCATGGCACAGCCGTGCTTCTGTCTGTAAAAACTGTCATTGAACTTGAAATAAGTGGTGGAGAGGCAGAGATCCAGCAGGGTGCAGATCTGGTCTGGGGTGAAGTTGGTCCCTTTGTCCAAATCCTGGTCTTGTAGAAGTCATTTTTTGACAGTTTTTACTGCTTCAGAAATGGGTATGCAAGTGAAAAGGGAAGTCACATCATACAATACAAGAGTTTCTCCCGGAGTAAGCTTCAAATGTTGAACTTTGTTGGCAAAATCAATGGAGTTCTTTATGTGATGAGGTGTGTTTCCAACAAGTGGAGCTAAAATACCAGCCAGATGTTTAGCAACATTGTATGTCACTGAGTTCATGCTGCTGACGATGGGTCTGAGAGGTATATCTTCTTTGTGTATTTTTGGAAGTCCATAAAGACAGGGAGTGGCTTCCCCCGGGTACAATCTATAATACAATGATCGATTGTTTTCTCCTTCTCAAGTTTTTGCAGATAATCTGTGACTTTCTTTTTAAATGTGTTAGTTGGGTCCCTCTTCAGGGGCTCATAGGTGTTCCTGTCGCTCAGTAGTGTAGTTATTTTTTCCTGGTAATCAAAAGAGTAATGACTACTGTGCATCTTCCTTTGTCAGCTGGTAAAATGATGATGTTTTGGTCCTGGTTGAGTGATGTTATAGCTTTCCTTTCCTACGGTGTAAGGTTTGAAGGAGGCAGTTTGGCACTGGAGAGGGTAGCTGATATTTTCATTGTGAGTTGTTCTGCCTCTGCTTCTGTCAAGTTGTTGTTCCTAATCGCAGATTCAGTGGCCGTGATTAGCTCCACAACAGGTATTTCTTGTGGGGAGATGGCAAAATTCAGTCCTTTTGCAAGCACATTTTTCTCAGGTTGTGTCAAGGCCCTGTTAGACTAATTTCTAACCCACTGTTTCTGAGTATTTGTGTTGGCGACAACCTCCTTATCTTGACTGATGGTTTGTGATGAGAAAAACGCTCTCTGTTGTAGTTTTAGAAACGTACTTTTTTAACGTTCCTTGCTTTTTTGATGCTGTGAGAGCTGGGCCTTTTCAACAAAACAAGATACTTCTTCCACCAGATGTAATGATACAAGAGTAGACAGCTTCTGGAGGGTCTGATCCATTTTGAGTGAGATAGATTCAATAGTGAAGTGGATCTGTCTTATTCTCTCACTGAACAGATTGTTTTGAGCTTTCAGAACAATTCCTTCTGCTCTATATCCTTTGATTGTGGAGTTGAGTTTTAAACTGCTGGGGATGAGTTTTTCTTGTCTGCATCTCAGACTGAAACAAAGATGGTTCCTGTAGTCTGCAAACTTCCTTGACATCTTCTCAAACTCCAGCACTGCTCCTAGGGCAGAGGTGGCCATAACGTCGATCGCAATCTACCGTTCGATCGCGGAGGCATTACTGATCGATCGCAACGTGACATTATTATTATTTTATTTTTTCCGTAGCGTGACATTAAAAAATTGTCAGCCTATCAAACATCCCGTTATTTGATTGACATACAGGGCAACCAATCAGATGACAACTGAATCTCGAGTTTTAGCCTATCAAACATCCCGTCACTTGATTGACATACATGGCAACCAATCAGATGATGAGCTTCAGGTCATCGCTCATGCGTAAAAAAAATGAGGCGAAAGCGAAACGCAGCAAAACATACAAGCGAAAACAATCACATTTTGGACTGTTCATGGAAAATACGACGTCGAATTCCCACAGAAAAGCCAGCTGAGAAAGAGAAAGGTGGAGGAACTAAAATCCCAGTTGTCCGGAGCAGTCATTTTTCACTCACCCAACTTCCGGGTGCTCACCGAAGCATTGTTCCAGGTGAGTGACGCTGTGATGTTTCTCTGCACGTTTAAAGGACAACACCCACCGTGACAGTAACAATTCACCATATTGGAGAATTACTGTAGTATTTTATGAATTTTATTTTCATTTTTGCATTTGGGCCAGGCGAGGGTTAAAAAAAAAAAAAAAAAAAAAAAACACTCCCGAATGAATCCGGAAACCTGGCCGAAGAGTCCCGAAGGGTCATGCCTTTTGTTACATTGATCTCCACCCAGAAAGCAAGGCAGAAGGTAGGAGTGAGTTTCCATGGAGGTTTATGAGAGTGAGAGTAAAACTGCATATTTCCTGGTGCATTTTTGTGTACAACTGGACCAGTGGTCTGCTTTTATTTTTTATTTATTTTATAGACCTTTTTAATAAGATATAACACCGCTGCGACTGTTGCTGGCTGCTCTCCTCTCCTCTGCCCAGAGAGGAGCGAGCCGCGCGGCTTCTCCCTGGCTCCCCGTTCCGCTGCGTCAGCTTTGAAGTTCGTGCCGGGGCTCGGTTCTGTCCCAGCCTTGTTGCTGGAGCACGGGGAAGCACGGAGAGCACGGGAGAGCACGGGGAAGCCCGCGCGCTCAGAGCTCCGCGCCGCGGCTGCCTTTCTACTCCCGACCTGTCTGGTCAGGGGAGAGAATAAAAAGCCGATGCGGAAATGAATGAATTTGTCGCGATCAAGCGAATTAAACTAGTATGTCTACGTGGATGCTGCTCAGAATATGACAGACATCAGTGAGCAACCGCTTCTCTTTTTTTTTTCCTCTCTTAGAGCAGCGGTCATGGAAGTTGATGAAGGCTTATTAAAACTCCGCCTGTAACTCCAAGGCGGAATCTTTAGTGATGTGAATGCCCATATTTGGAGAGGGGCAGATCTTCCCGGAGCTTCTGCTAAAATCTGCTATAAATCATGAAATAACACATTTTGCATTATTTCTCTACAATATAAATAAACGCTCCTGTATTATTTTTAAATAAACTAATAAATATTAATGGCGATGCAATTTGAAAACATGGTGGGTCATGGACTTTAAGAAACATACTGGTTGGGAGTTGACGTTGCTTTATTATTCAAATCATACAAGATACTTTTCATAGAGCATAACCCTGACTTCTCTGCACTTTTCCCTGTCCCGTAGCGCGCGCGTTTGTGTCACACTCTTTCGCAGTGCGTTCAGGGACAATCTGTAACATAAATGCATAAGCACCGCTGTATACATTAAATCTCGCCGTACCAGAAGAGCCATTTTTATGCCTTTGTTCACTAAATTAAACTTGTCCGGAGCTATAACAACCTGCTACAACTGTGGTTATCAAATGGTGGCCTGTGGACCACTTTAGATTTGCTGGAGGGGGCGTTTGTAGAGATGACATTTATTAAAGTAAAAAATATCTACCGGTAATGATTTTTTAACATTTATTAAAGTAAAAGACCAGATTCGTATAAAGAAGGGGAGTGGGGATCAGTTTCTTCCATCTTTTTTTTAATAAATAAATAAATAATCTACCGTATAATGCTGTCACCACCACCGGGCACATCATGTGGTCCCTGCGGGCGACCAGGTGCCCGCGGTCACCACGTTGGTGACCCCTGATTTATTATATGTGTTGTGCAATATTGGCTTATTCAGTTATGCAAGGTACATAAACATACTTTGTACATAAAAAGAATCCTTAATACATTTAAAGATAATTATATGTTTTGCATTTTTGTATTGGGTAGATCATTTTGAATTGGTTGTTTTATAAAAAGCTCGCATGCTGAAAAACTGTGAGCACCCCTGTCCTAGGGTATCCTTACCAAAATGCTTAGCAATATGCTGGTAAAGATTCTCAGTCATCCAGGACATGATAAAATAAAAAAAGGTGTTCAATACAGAAACAACTGGACTTTATTTGTAACAGAAGACATTTAGCTTCTCATCCAAGAAGCTTTCTCAATTCAAAGAGCAGACAGTGTGAGAGCCAGGTTTTAAAAGGCTGAGATACGATGCAACATACCTATGTAAATTGACAAATCACACCTCACACCTTAACAGTCGGGGTTTCTTAAGGTCTTTGTTGGTCTACAGGTTCATGGAAGGGACTTGAGATTCCTAAAGTACTCAATCATAGGATCCCACATACTATGGAATCCTTTTGTTGAGCCTCTAATGAAGTATTTAATTTTCTCTAATTTTAAGAAAAACATTAGCTCAGTGAGCCAGATTGAAACTTTGGGTGGTTCAGAGGATTTCCAATGCAGGGCTATATTTCTACGAGCTATCAAAGAAGCAAAGGCAAAAACGTTCTTCTTATCAACAGTTAATGTAGATTCTTCAGTCAACACTCCGAATATTGCCATTTCTGCAGACGGCTTGATCTTGGTATTAAACGCATCATTTAGTGTTTTACAGAAAGATGACCAAAATTCAGTTAATTTTGGGCAAGTCCAAAACATATGGGTCATATGTGCTGGGGCAAGGTGACACCGCTCACATCTATCATCAATGTCATTATATATTCTAGAGAGTTTCGACTTAGTAAAGTAGGTTCTATGAAGGACTTTGAATTGTATCAAGCTAAGCCGTGCACAAGATGAAGTTTCATTGATTTTTTTCAGAGCACTGTCCCAAAGATCACCAGAAACCATAAATCCCAGTTCCTCAGACCACACATTTCTAAGCCTGTCTAATTTCGATTCATGAAGAGAGGTAATTATGTTAGAAATGTTTGCTATGTGTTTCTTAATATGCATGGGGTTACATAAGATTTTTTCAAGTCCCGAGTCTGCTGGAGATGTAGGAAAAGTTGGGCTCTGGCTTTTAATAAAATGACAGACTTGAAAATATCTGAATAGATCATGTTTTTGTAGGTGGAATTTGGACGAAAGGACACTGAAACTAGCAAAAATACCATCTACAGTATATAGAAACTGTCACACGTATCCAAACCATTCCTCCTCCACAAAGCAAAGGTATGATCCATTCTAGCTGCAGGGAAAAGGTGGTTATGACAAATAGGGCTGTATAAAGAAAATTCCTTTAAATTAAAATGTTGTCTGAATTGTGTCCATATTCTAAGAGAGGAAGATACAACAGGATTAGAAGTGAATTTAGAGGGTGAAAATGGTAATCCAGTGGTGATCAAAGCAGAAAGTGAGGTGGTTCGGCAGGAATTTGCTTCAATCCTACACCAATCCAATTGTGGATTTTGATACCAATATATGATTTTTTGAATATTAGATGCCCAATAATAATTTCTTATGTTGGGTAAATAATAATAATAATAATGAATTCAATTTATAACGCGCTTTTAATTAGTGAAAATCTCAAAGCGCTACACACATTGAATGCTACACACATTCATACACCGGTAGCGGCAGACTACCATGCAAGGTGCTTTCCAGTCCTACCGGGAGCAACTCGGGGTTAAGTGTCTTGCCCAAGGACACAACGACACATGGTGTGGGGAACCGGGATTCGAACCGCCAACCTTCCGATCAGGGGACGACTGCCATTACCACTACGCCACGGCCGCCCCAGTTAAAGCCATACCCCCCTTCTCTCTAGGCCTTTCCAAAAACTCTCTACGAATCCTTGCATTTTTATTTGCCCAAATAAAAGAGGAGAGCATTTTATTTAGGGATTGAAAAAAGGATTTAGTCAGAAATATTGGAATACACTGAAACAAATATAGCAGACGGGGTAACATGTTCATTTTTATGCAGTTAATTCTTCCTGGAAGAGATAAAAAGAGATTAGACCATCTCTTAAAGTCAGCTTCCAATTTAAGCAAAAGAGGTTTAAAGTTCTTTTCATAGAGATCGGAAAAGGCACGGGTAATATGTATGCCTAAGTATTTAAATCCAGATTTTGATATTTGAAAAGGGAGTGCAATGTCTGGTAATTGAAGTGCCAAATCATTAATTGGAAAGCATTCACTTTTAGAAAAATTTAATTCATAACCCGAGAAATTCCCAAAGTCATTGAGGATATTGACAATATTAGAGATAGATGATAATGGGTCAGAAATGTATAGCAGTAGGTCGTCAGCATATAAAGAAATGTTATATTCAGTATCAAACCTACGAATACCAAGGATATTAGAGGTTGATCGAAATTTATTGATAGGGGCTCAATAGCTAAGGCAAATAAAAGTGGGCTAAGAGGACATCCCTGACGTGTACCCCTCGAGAGTGAAAATAGGTGAGAAGATATCTTATTTGTGATTACTGATGCCTTGGGTGATGTATATAATAAACGTATCCAGGTTATAAAATTCAAACCAAAGCCAAACTTTTCCAATACAGTAAATAAGTAACTAAATTCTATTCTGTCAAATGCTTTTTCCGCGTCTAGAGAGACAACTACTTCAGGAGTCTCATCAGACGCAGGAGAGTGGATAATATTTAAAAGTTTGCGAATATTTGTAAAGGAGTGTCGATCCTTTATAAAACCGGTTTGATCTGATGAGACGATATTGGTTATAATATTCTCAAGTCTTGAGGCTAGTAGTTTGGCCAGAATTTTAACGTCAACATTGAGCAAGGATATAGGTCGATATGACCCACATTCTTTCGGGTCTTTGTTAGGCTTTAAAAGAAGTGAAATGGAAGCCTCCGTTAAAGTTTGTGGTAGATGGTTCTGATTGAAGGAGTGAATAAACATCTCCAGTAGTAAGGGAGCGAGTTGGGAAGAAAACTTCTTATAAAATTCAACGGTGAAACAATCTGGTCCAGGTGATTTGCCACTCTGCATTTTATGAATGGAGTCAGAGAGCTCTTGTAATTTTATGGCCTCTTCAAGGCTATCTTTGACTTCTGTGTCTACTTGAGGTATATCAATGTTATCCAAGAAGGATATCATTTCAGATTTATCTTGTGGAGAGGAAGAAGTATATAACTTGGAATAGAAATCTCTGAAGGTGTTGTTTATCTCTATCGGGTCTACAGTCAAGGAATTTGAAGTGTTGCGTATCTGAGGTATAAGACGGGACATTGATTTACATTTAAGTTTTATGTGGGTTAAAGAACCTCCAAGGATCCACCCAGCCCACTTTCTCAGCAAACTCACATGGAGCAATAGACATTTTAGAGCGTGTCAAAGTTTTTGGACTAGAGCGGTCCAAAGTTGGGTCCATAACCATGTTAAAGTCACCTGATAAAATAAGACTATGCCTGTTTAGGTCAGGAAAGAGAGAAGTCAGTTTACGTATAAAACTAACATCATCCCAATTTGGTGCATAAACGCTAGGTAGGATTACTGGAGTCAAAAAAGGCGTTCAATACAGGATCAACTGGACTTTACTGGAGTGTTAAATAGTAACCCAGATACTATTATAAATCGTCCCTGGGGGTCAGAAATGGTCTGGAGTGGTGTGAACAATACTTTTTTGTGGATCAGAATGGCTGTCCCGCATGCTTTGTTATTAAAGTTAAAATGGTAACTCTGTCCAATCCAGTTCTTCTTAAGTCTGCTATGTTCCGCCAACTTTAAATGAGTTTCTTGTAAAAATATTATCTCTGCATTTAGCCTCTTTAAATGAGAAAAAATCCTAGCTCTCTTGTTGGGTCCATTCATCCCTTTCACATTCCAGGTAATAAAACGTGTCGAACTTACACCTATATCTGCCCTGACATTATCAGCGTTGTGTAACATATGACCACTTCAGAAACAAAGAGCAGGATAAGCACACCCCCACGTCTAATATTCACGCCCAGCGCGCAGAGCTTCCGATCACGGCTCTTTGATCCTGGCCCCAAGACAGCTCCCCCCACTCAGGCGCTCCAAGCCGGAACAAAGAGAGATAAGAATCTGGAGTCAAGGCAGCTCCTCCATGCTGAGAGACTGTTTTGAGAAGACAAACTGGTCTGTTTTCAGAGAAGCAGCTACTGATAGAAGCTCAGTGGAAATGGAACTCTATAGCTATGTTTACATGGGCAAAATTCTGTGACCGGATTGAAATGTGCTCTGATTGCATAATTAGATAGCACCGTTTACATGCGCCCAATCCGTTCATGACGAGTGTTTACATGCAGCGGGCTTTTATTCTGACCAGAAGTTCTGACATGCGCAGAGTGGTACACTCCCCTTAAAAAAAAACGAAGAGGAAGTTACTTTCGTGAAAACCACAGAAGAAGAAGCTACTTCCGGGACGAAAGTAAACAGACCGTTAAAAATGGACCCGCGCCAGACTGTATTGACGGCGATGGAGTTTTTACTAATTCCCTGATTGAACTAGAGGTGAAGCAGCGCGTGCTTTTAGTTTTTTTATTCACAGGATGAGAGTGCTGGACGTCCTCTGTCCTCCAAGCTGTCGTGGACAACAACTGTTGGTAAGATAATAAAAACGCTGTATGCTAATAAACTTTTTGTCCTTTCTTTTTCAACCTGTCTGCGTGATACTGTCTGTATTTGTTATTAATTACTATTCTTCCTCTGTTTTCCTGTTTCTGGAGCATCAGTGTCAAGATGCCAGTCAGTGCCCTGCCATGATGCCAATGTCCTGCGCCACTCAGACTCTATCAAGGGCTCATCTGTTGCCAAAAGTAAGGCTAATACTGTATTTACTATATTGTATTTAGTATTACAACTATTACAGCTAAGTATCTCAAAGTAGAGATGCTTAGCTGTAAAGTTTTATTTTTAAAAATGTTTGTTTGAACCATATCTTTAAACAAATAGTTAAATCTTGCCAAAATGTAAGGCTAACATTTACTATAATGTATTTAGTTTTACAACTATTACAGCTAAGTAATCAGTAGACATACTTAGCTGTAAAAGTTTTATTTAAAATTTGTTTGAACCATGTATTTAAACAAATAGTTAAATGTTGCCAAAATGTAAGGCTAAACTTTACTACTGTATATTGTATTTAGTATTAAACTACCGGTATTACAGCTAAGTAATCAGTAGACATACTTAGCTGTAATAGTTTTATTTAAAATAAAATTTGTTTGAACCATGCCTTTAAACAAAAAGTTGAACACTAAATATTGGCATGTCCTTTTTTTGCAGTCTGTGAGGAACATTGAAGGAAAGGACGTCCGTCTCTTCATTGTTGGTGATCCTGCATGCCCGCTGTTGGACTGGCTCATCAAAGGATACACAAACTGTCCTCGTCTGACTCCTCAAGTCATTTAATGTTTACCTTTGCTCAGTCAGGTGGAGGTAGAGATGACCTTCAGGTTGATGAAGTCACGGTGGAGAGTTCTTCTAAAAAGATACTTGTCATGTATTTGTGTTCACATGCAGTTAACATTTGTATAAAATTATTATCACAATAAAAAACTGCAAATACTAGTGAACATCTGAGCTCTTTAATGGACCAAACATTTTAACAAATTCTTGTAAACAATTGATATTGCTTGTTTGAAACAAGTTTCTTTCTTAGTGCAATTTGAGGTATATCAGAAAAACATAAAATTTAAACATTCAAAACGTTTGTGCAAAACAGACGATGTGCACAGATCACATCTTGTAATGATGACAACAAAAAAACATTATTTGGTCATTTAAAAACTACAGTAACCTGTAATTCAGTAACTTCTTTATCAACTCATCAAATACTTTCACAATTTCAATGTATGCATGTGATTTCGGACAACAAAATTGGGGACAAAATATTTGATTTTACTTCCAAAATGTATGTTTCTGTATCCTGATAGAGCAGCAAATGTGTTTTTATGTCATGCAGAAACTCAGAGTCCTTATTAACCCACCTGACTGTATTAAGTTAGGACATCTTAATTGTACCATAAACTATCAATCCTAATGTCTGTGTAAAAAATACATTTACAGATCTGTCAGGGGACAAAGAAACATGGTTGTGGAGAATTGAAACATTTTCAAATCAGTTTTGAGTTGTTCTAAAGCACATGTGTGAACTTCTTGGGATTCCTCAGTAGAAGATGTGGGACTCTTGCATCTTCTGCCACCTGCCACCATCACGTGCCACCATCACCTGCCACTGTCTGTTGTGTGCTGCTGCCAGCTGCCTCCTCAAAGCTGGACTCATCATCTGAAAAACAAACAAAATAAAGTTTAACTGGACTCCTGATATGTTGAAATGTGTTAGGTTAATTATGTGGTTAGTTGGAGTAGTGTTATAATGTACAATACTGTACAGTGTACTGTAGTTTACTGTAGTTCTATGCAAGCCCTACAGCTACTCTTATTTCTTATTATAATTAAATTTTTACATATTTGTTATTACAGTACTCAAGTAATACAGTACAGAGGGTAATGTGTTTTGAAGAGTTTAACTTACCACAAAGGATGCTTTGCTCCTGGTTAGCTTCCTCTCCTCAGATTCCTCCTCATCACCTAGATCCACACCGCTGCCTGCTGTGATGGAAGTGGCCGAGCTCTCATCAGTTCATCCATCAACACGTAAAATGAAAAAGTGGTGGGGTCGTAGCCACTTGTCCCGTTGTTGTTTTTAGCTTCGTAGCACTTAGCTTTAAGCTCTTCCAGCGATCTCCGGCTTCTTCCAGCTTTTCATGTTTGTTTAAATAACTCCATCCACCTACACTTTAGGTCAAGGTGTTCGATAGTTTTGAGCTATTTTAACGTTTCTATTACAAATGTTGCATCGCTCACCGACCAGTTTTGCTTCCCCACCGTGCGTTAGCATTAGCATCTACCCACTCACCAGGCGGAGAAGGAAACACGAGGGGGGGGGAGAGGAGGGAGGAATGGGGGTGCGCGCAGCGCACATGCGCAGTCAGGACAGTTTCCCACAGTCCGATAAAAGGAACAGAACATGTGTTTACATGAGCACCGAACGGGTAACGGATCGGCGTAAACCACCCGTTTCGATCTGATCACAAATTAGGCCGGATCACGCCGAATACACAAAAAATAACCCGACCAGGGTGTTTACATGACGCACTTTTGATCCGATCAGCCGTTTGATCCGATTACTTATGTCCATGTAAACATAGCTTATGCTTCCTCAGTTCTGGGTTACATCAGTACATGCTCTGAAAATGTATCCATAAAAAAATATGTTAAATCCTACCCGAACCGGAAACCCTGGTTAAATAAAGAAGTTCACGCCTTGCTAGCAGCCAGGGACACTGCATTCAAGTCAGGAGATAAAGAGGAGCTGAGAAAGAGCAGGAATGAACTGAAGGATGGCATTAAGAAGGCCAAGGCCACGTATGCACAGAGGATCGAGGGACAGTTCACCTCACAAGACCCACGGAGCATGTGGAAGGGTATTAAATGCATAACAGATTACAAAGGCAAGAACAAACAATGCCCCAGGGACCCATCTCTGCCTGATGCCCTCAATAAGTTTTATGCACGTTTTGATGATCCAAACAGACCAGCTAGCACCAGACTCACCTCATCACCAGATGAAGAGCATCTCAGAGTGACCGCAGCAGAAGTGAGAGGCAGTCTCAGAAAGATTAATCCTCATAAAGCAACCGGACCAGACAACATCCCAGGGAAAGTTCTGAAGGAATGTGCGGACCAGCTCTGTGAGGTGCTGGCTGACATCTTCACCACCTCACTTGCACTGGAGTCAGTTCCCACCTGCCTGAAGACCGCGACCATCATCCCAGTCCCAAAGAGCTCCACAGTGACTGGTCTGAATGACTATAGACCAGTGGCCCTCACCCCGATAGTCGCTAAATGTTTTGAGAAACTGGTCATGTCCCACATCAAGGCAACCGTCAACATCAACGAGGACCCTCATCAATACGCATACCGTGAGAACCGATCAACAGAGGACGCCATTTCTTCCGTGGTCCACACTGCTCTCACCCACCTGGATCAGAAGGACTCATACGTGCGTCTGCTCTTTGTGGACTTCACATCTGCCTTCAACACCATGATCCCCCAAACTCTGATAGACAAACTATCTACACTTGGACTAAGCCCCTCTATTTGTAACTGGGTACTAGACTTCTTAACAGACAGACCACAGTCCGTGAAGATCCACAACTTCTCCTCCTCCACCATAACCCTCAGCACTGGCTCTCCTCAAGGATGTGTGCTGAGCCCCCTTCTGTTCACTCTGCTCACATATGATTGTACAGCCACACTTCCAGGCTGTCATATTGTTAAGTTTGCAGATGATACAGCGGTGGTGGGATGCATCACAAACAATGATGAGTCCAGCTACAGACAGGAGGTGGAACACCTGGAGAGCTGGTGCAAAGAGAATAATCTTCACATGAATGTGAAGAAGACAAAGGAGATGATTGTGGACTTCAGAAGGAACAAACACACCCACGCCCCACTGAAAATAGGTGGGTCTGCAGTGGAAGTGGTCTCCAGCTACAAATACTTGGGTGTACACATGAATGATAACCTCAGCTGGAGCAACAACACCACCAGCCTGATCAAGAAAGGTCATCAGAGACTCTACTTCCTCAGACGGCTGAGACGTGCTGGTCTGAGCAGCCCAGTTCTCACCTCGTTCTACAGGTGTGCAGTGGAGAGCGTCCTGTGCTCCAGCATCAACGTGTGGCATGGAGGCTGCACAGTTGAAGAGAGGAAAGCTCTACAGAGAGTGGTGAAGGCTGCACAGAAGTCTGTTGGAGTCAGTCTCCCCACCATCACAGACATTTACACCTCCAGATGCAGGAAAAGAGCCACCTGCATCATGAAAGACCTCACTCACCCAGCACACTCACTCTTTGCCCCACTCCCCTCAGGACGGAGGTTGAGGAGCATCAAATGTAGAACCACTAGACTGAGGAACAGCTTCTACCCTGAGGCTGTTAGACTCATGAATAAATAAAAATAAAATAAAAAATAAACACTGCAAAATATCACATTGTGCTGATGCTGATCTGTTTTCTTGTTGCTGTGTTCATCTGTGTTCATCTGTGACCATCTGCTCATACAAACTCATGTTCGTGCTGCTGTTTATTCCCACTATATTAGGCTTAGTGTATTACTAGTTGATGTTTTTCTTAGTTAATTCTAGATGTTATTACTGTTTTTCTCTTGCATTTGTTGTTGGATGTAACTGGGACCCCGTGTACATAATCTCGTTTTCATCACATGTACCACATGCGGTGCAAATGACAATAAAGACTCTCTGACTCTCTCTCTCTCTCTCTCTCTGACTGTTGATAACAAAACAAAAACAACCCAAATATTAATAGTAAGCAAACGAAATAATAAAACATTAGTAACAATAAATATAAATCTCTCTTCAACCCCAAACCAAATATAACCTATGCCTGTCCCCAAAACATGGGCAGACTGCAGGTCCTCTTCTAACTCCTGAACCTTCCGATACACCATCTCCTTTTGACCCGTGAAGAGCCTATGACCTTTAACAATAATCACTCGTATTAGTTGAAACCATTTTGATAGTAAAATTAAAATGAAAACCACATAGTCAAGCTTGAGAAATAAAAATAAAATAAAAAATAAAAAAAGAGGGGGGGAGGGGGACAAAATGAAAAGTGTTGTACTTAGTTATTATACAGGTATTCCCCGATTTACGAGCGAGATCCGTCACAACGAGGCGCTCGTAAACCGGAAATCTCGTAATTTGGAACGGCCGCCATTTCCCTCGTAAACCCGGAAGTCCGCTCGTAAATTGGAACGATTTTCGCCAGCGCACCTAAAAACACTCTATTTTCATCTAAAAACTACTTTTGAGTGCATAAAAATGATCGGAAACGTGTGTTTATATGCTTAACTTGCTAACTGTAGTGAAAAAACACATGAAAACTCAGTATTTTTTTCGTTTTTTCCAAAAATTCGCAGCTCGTAAGTCTGGAACCTCGCAGATCAGAGCGCTCGTAATTCGGGGACTACCTGTAATCAGTTAGATCATATAAAGTTGTTATAGCCGATTAGATCACCCGAAGCAAAAAGTTCATAGTCATAGATGTTCGGCAATAAATTATATCAAAAAACCACTCAATCCAGCAAAATTAAATAGAAAGTAAATGCTGTATAACCGATTAGATCATTCAAAGCAAAGTTTGGTGAAAGTCCAGAGTCACATTTGTTTAATAATAAATTAAGGTGAATTCCGTGTGGTCTAGCAAAATTAAATAATAAACCACTTAGTCCATCAAGATTAAGTAAAGAGTCATTGTAACCAGTTAGAACAACCAAAGCACACTTTTGGTCCAAAAAAATTAAATAACAATAAAAGTTATTATAGTTATTTAAATAACCCAAAGCATACTCTTGCAAAAGTTCAGAATCTCGTATGCAAAACAAAATTAATGTGTAAACCACACAATAAAATAAAAAATAATAAAATAAAATAATAATAATAATAATAATAATAATAATAATAAAAAATAAAAAATAAAATACAAAAAAAATAAAATACAAAAAAAATACAAATAAAATAAAAACACTAAATAAGTACCCTATGTTATTATAACCAAATAGGTCACCAAACGCAACCTTTTGGCAAAAGTTAATGTTAATGTTGCTCATAGTGGTCCTCAGTGTGCTCAGAGAGCTTGTGTGTATGCCCTGACACATGAAAAATTAGAGGGAATATTGGTCCGGACTCCGGACAATGCATACCTAGCTGATTCAGTTCAGTGCAAGTCATCAAAGTAAACTCAGGTAATAAAAAAAATGTTAATACCGGTGATTATTTATTATGTGTTGTGCAATATTGGCTTATTCAGTTATGCAAGGTACATCAACATACATTGTACATAAAAACAATCCTTAATACATTTGAAGATAGTTATATGTTTTGCATTTTTGTAGTGGGTAGATCATTTGGACTTTGTTTTATAAGTAGCTCGCATGCTGAAAAAGTGTGAGCACCCCTGATCTAGATGGTTCCTAACACAGCTTAGCTCCACACTTCAAAAATAAATACATACCTGTGTAACCCCGATGTTTGGTTCGATGCCAGCGAACTGATGAATTGCTCACCCAGGAACTCTTCTCAGCTTCACACCATTTATTAACACGAACTTCATCTGTAACAGAAAAAAACATGTGGATGGTGGTGGTCTGACATGTAGCTCCTGCTACAAATCTGAGAACATTGCGCAGTAAAAAACTGCAGACAAACCAGCCTCCACTTCCCAAATTAAGGTGTTGTTATGCACGCAAACACTATGAATGACAGGAGGAACGTTTGTAAGATGTTTTCAAAATAAAAGCTGTGAATGACGTCATTCTTGCTATGATACAAAATCATTTTTAATGCCCGTCTGTGAATTTGGATCCATAATATTTTTTACTTTTGTCACCGTTTTGTGTGGTCATTTGTAGGGTTGGGCATCGAGGATCGAGAATCGTTTGGAACTGGGACCAACTGTCCGGTTTTCCCGGAATCGTTCGAAATATTTATTTTCGATTACTATTTTCGATGCCTAGTCCGCCACCGGAAGTTGAAGCCGCCCGCCAAACACCAACGAAGAAGAAGCCGCCCGCCGAAAACCAACAAAGAAGAATCCACCGGAAGTGTTCCCAAACATGGAGAGTGAGAGCAGCCGCGGTCGAAAGCGTGGCTTAACTTTAATAAAATGACCAGTCAGCTCAGTGCAGCACTTGCAATAATTTTATATCATGCAAAGGAGGGTGGAGAAGTAAAAAAGTGGCCTGTCTTTGAGGTGCTCCGCCGGATTATTTTCGCTTCCTCCTCCGGACAGGGTCCAACCCTCAGAAGTAACAGAAGCCGTTTTCGCACTGCACAGCCCTCAACGGCCCGGCCCGTCCCGCCTTCTAACCCGGATTCGTCATGTTCGCATTTGCCTTTTCCGCCCGGCGTCAGCCCTCGTTTTGGAACCCGCCATGATGTGGTTCTGATCGGGCCGGGCTCCCGAGCCCAGTTTGACGTCATGTACTGCTCACATTTGATTTGTTGTTTGCAGCAGGGGCGGGACTCGTTCTAACAACAACCTCAGCGTGAGCTGAATTTCATTAAAATTTAACTACAGAAACCCCTAAAAAAATTGTTAGCTGAATTAGTTTTTCTGAGTTTAATTTTTGTTAATAACTGATTACAAATCAGCTTATGTTAGAACGTAAATAACACGAAGCGCGCATCCATACATAGCATTTCAGCCTTTCAGCGCGAGCTGAATTTCATTAAAATATAACTAATATTCTCTAACTCTTGCCCGTAGCCAGGATTTTAAAATATAACTAATATTCTCTAACTCCTGCGCGTAACCAGGATGTTACGTGGGGCAAATCTTTTATAGTAAAAGTGGACTCCTGAAAAAACCAATATGCCGCCGTAGCCGAGTGGTTAGACCGTCCGCCTTACACTCTAAATTTTATCTAGACTCGGGTTCGCGTCCCACCTGGTTCAAATTATTTTACCTTTGTTTTTTATTGGAGAAAATAAAAAGGAGTTTGTGTTATGCCTGTGGTTAACACAAACAGTGGAGGAGACAAAGGGAGGGAGAAAAAAAATAACAGGGAGAGAGGGCTGTTCTCCCTCATATGAGCAGAAATAATGTCCAATTTATTTTGAAAGTGAGATCTTGCACTCCGAGTGTGTGTTTAAAGCAAGTTACCGGTATATTCTGTGAAACTCTATCTGCTGGCTGATTCTTGTACTACAAGAAAGTTGCACATTATGCCAAAGCAGTGTGGGGGCACAGATTCTGACGATGAACGACGGATGTCCGCGGCTAAATAACCGGAGCGGCATTTATGTATGAAATTGTGATTTATCTTTTATTTAATAAGTGCAGCTTAGAGACAGGTGTGTTCTAAAGCCTGACAATTACAGTAGTTGTAAATGCAGTTCTCTCTCTACAAAAGCTTTTTTATAATGCTTGACACACATTACATTTACTGGTAATATCTGCTTAGTTTGTGCTAACTTTCTAACATAAAGACAAATGTTCATTTTTTTCTAAAACATAAAAACAAACATAATTTTTTCTAAAGCTTAAAAAAACGAGACAATGTTAAGATGAACAAACCATTTTTCCTCACATTAATGAACTTGTGAAAAATATTTCTAAGAAAAAAAATTCTACACTTTGAAATTACAGAAATGAATCTTTTGTTTGTTTCACAAGTAAAATATAACAAATTGGAGTGTATACTCCTTTATAAAATAAACTCCTTTACCTACACAGATCAGCCTTCCTTTACAAAATTCTATAATGATAATAAAGCTCTTAAAGGTCCACTGACATGATTTTTTTTACTATTCATAAAATTGCTCAAATATATATATATATATATATAAATATATATATATATATATATTATCATTTAAATATGTTCGTTTTTGCAAACAAAATGATAAATCACTTTAATTTTGCTTTAAAAGTGATTTTGAACTTCAAGCCGTGTTTAATCATGGGAAATCCGATTACACACGAACGCACCATCTGTGACATAGTGAGAGGCAGAGGGCTCTGGTCTCTTTAATAGCGGACAATTTAAAACCCGACGAATTTAGCAATCTATGTGAAGATTTGAGCTATTTGTCTTCATTTTGGGAAGCAGAAAATAGTTTGGGTGATGGAACAAGAAACAACAGGATCTAATTTAGGTCTGATGCTGTATCAGACTTACCTTCATGTCGAGCTGCTCATACCTACGCACTGTGACAAGCCCAGAGATCTGCCTCACACTACGTCACAGATGGTGCGTTCGTGTGTAATCAGATTTCCCATGATTAAACACGGCTTGAAGTTCAAAATCACTTTTAAATCAAAATTAAAGTGATTTATCATTTTGTTTGCAAAAACAAACATATTTAAATGATAAAAGATATAAATTTTGAGCAATTTTATGAAAATTAAAAAATCATATCAGTGGGGCTTTAATTGTATCTATATGTTGGCAAAATTTTACTAACAAATTACACAATTGAAAAGTGATTTACATACATATTCTTATAAAGACATATATATTACATTACACAAGCAACTTATAAAAATGAATACTTCAAAGAAAATGTTAAAATAAACTAAAATAATGAATATTTTCTTTAGATGACACTTTTTAAATTCTTATACAGTAGTCCCTCATTTATCACGGGTGTTTGGGACCATGTCCACCCGCGATAAGTGAAAAACTGTGAAGAAGAGATACAGTAGTCCAAGTTCAGTTCGGTAAACTTTGTCATGACATGTGCCAGGCTGCACACTCTCATCACCTGTTACTCCCAGTAATATTCCTCCTTAAATAAACTATTTAAATTTAAATAGTGTAATATTTTAAATAAACAATCCATACAGCACAGATTGTTTATTTTAAATATTACAGTATTTAAATGGTAGAGAAGAGAAGTGCAGCAGGACATCAAAGGATGTCACAGCTTCAGCTCAGCAGCACGGAGCAGAAATTTACTTTTTGATCAATTACATTTAAACAACTGAACATAGAATTTCTAAAATAATTAAAAAAACACTTTATATTTTGTGATTATGATGATCCCATCCCTGGGCTGCCACCTTACCGTGGTGGAGGGGTTTGAGTGTCCCAATGATCCTAGGAGCTATGCTGTCAGGGGCTTCATGCCCCTAGTAGGGTCACCCAAGGCAGACAGGTCTTAGGTGAGGGACCAGACAAAGTGCAGCCCAAAAACCCCTTATGATGAGTCAAATAAATGGATTCAATGTTCCCTCGCCCGGACGCGGGTCACCGGGGCCCCACTCTGGAGCCAGGCCCGGAGGTGAGGCACGCTGGCGAGCGCCTGGTGGCCAGGCTTTTACCCATGGAGCCCGGACGGGCACAACCCAAAGAGGAGATGTGGGTCCCCCTTCCCATGGGCTTACCACCTGTGGGAGGGGCCAAAGGGGTCGGGTGCAATGTGGGATGGGTGGTGGCCGAGGGCGGGGACCCTGGTGGTCTGATCCTCAGCTACAGAAGCTGGCCATTGGGACGTGGAATGTCACCTCTCTGGTGGGGAAGGAGCCTGAGCTGGTGTGTGAGGTTGAGAGGTTCTGGCTAGAAATAGTCGGACTCACCTCAACACATGGCTCTGGCTCTGGAACCAGTTTCCTTGAGAGGGGTTGGACACTCTTCCACTCTGGAGTTGCCCCTGGTGAGAGGCGCCAAGCGAGAGTGGGCATACTTGTTGCCCTCCATCTTGGTGCCTGTACGTTAAGGTTCACCCCGGTGAATGAGAGGGTAGCCTCCCTTCACCTACGTTTGGGAGGACAGGCTCTGACTGTTGTTTGTGCCTATGCGTCAAACGGCAGCTCAGACTACCCACCCTTTTTGGAGTCCTTGGAAGGGGTATTGGAGAGTGCGCCTCCTGGGGACTCCCTTGTTCTACTGGGGGACTTCAACGCTCACGTGGGCAATGACAATGAGACCTGGAGGGGTGTGGTTGGGAGGAACGGCCCCCCTGATCTAAACCCGAGTGGTGTTCTGTTATTGGACTTCTGTGCTCGTCATGGATTATCCATAATGAACACATGTTCAAGCATAAGGGTGTCCATATGAGCTCTTGGCACCAGGACACCTTAGGTCGCGGTTCGATGATCGACTTTGTTGTCATCTCATCCGATCTGCGGCCTCATGTCTTGGAAACTCGGGTGAAGAGAGGGGCGGAGCTGTCAACTGACCACTACCTGGTGGTGAGTTGGCTCCGATGGTGGGGGAGGATGCCGGTCAGACCTGGCAGACCAAAACATATTGTGAGGGTCTGCTGGGAACGTCTGGCAGAGTCTCCCGTAAGACGGAGCTTTAACTCCCACCTCCGGGAGAGCTTTGAACACGTTCCGAGGGAGTCGGGGGACATTGAGTCCGAGTGAGCCATGTTGCGCGCCTCTATTGTCGAGGCAGCTTATCGGAGCTGTGGCCGCAAGGTTGTTGGTGCCTGTCGTGGTGGCAACCCTCGAACCCGGTGGTGGACACCGGCGGTGAGGGATGCTGTCAGGCTGAAGAAGGAGTCCTATTGGGCCTTTTTGGCCTGTGGGACCCTGGAAGCAGCTGATAGGTACCGGCAGTCCAAACGGCATGCGGCTCGGGTAGTTGCTGAGGCAAAAACTCGGGCATGGGAGGAGTTCGGAGAGGCCATGGAGAATGACTTCCGTACGGCTTCGATGCGATTCTGGTCCACCATCCGGCGTCTCAGGGGGGAAAGCGGTTCGCAACCAACACTATTTATAGTAGGGGTGGCGTGCTGTTGACCTCAACTCGGGATGTTGTGAGTCGGTTGGCGGAATACTTCGAAGACCTCCTCAATCCTACTGGCACGTCTTCCACTGAGGAAGCGGAGCCTAGGGACTTTGGGTCGGTCTCTCCAATCTCTAATGCTGAGGTACAGAGGTGGTTAAAAAACTCTGCGGTGGTAAGGCTCCAGGGGTGGATGTCCTTACTTAGGCTGCTACCCCCACGACCCGACCCCGGATAAGCGGAAGACAATGAATGGATGGATGGATGGATGGATGGATGGATGGATGGATGGATGGATGGATGGATGGATGGATGGATGGATGGATGGATGGATGGATGGATGGATGGATGGATGGATGGATGGATGGATGGATGGATGGATGGATGGATGGATGGATGGATGGATGGATGGATGATGATGATTTTTTTTATGCGACATATTTTGAATTTTAAGTTGGAAGGCAAAAGTCAATTGGTGCATCTGGACAAAAAGGGTTAACCCTTCACAAAGACACAGCGGGGAAAATGTGTGTGTATGTGTGTGTGTCAAAGAAGGAAATCAGCTGATCGGCTTCACACATGGTCCACAATCATTTTAAATAATTTATTTTAAATAATCAATCGATGGCTCATCCATTAATCAGCTAATTGTGTCATGTCAAATCTTACTTTGAAAACCTACGATATAGCGAAGCAGCGAGGGACTACTGTAAACCTTTGTTAAATGTTTCAAATATGTAGAACCATAAAAAATTGATGATCTTAGATGTAAAGATCTAAAGAACAGGAAGATGTTTTGAAACAATTCTAGAGAATGAACATAGATGTGAAGAACACAACAGACTGTTCGAGCTGAGAAAGACCAGGAAAGAGCTGGTTGCTGGCATTAAGAGGGCCATGGCCACATATGCACAGAGGATTGAGGGTCTGTTCACCTCACAAGACCCACGGAGCATTTGGAGGGGCATCAAATGCATAACCGATTATAAAGGCAGGAGCAAACAATGCCCCAAAGACCCATCTCTGCCTGATGCCCTCAACAAATTTTATGCTCGCTTTGAAGACCCAAACAGACCAGCCAGCACTAGACTCACCTCACTACCAGATGAAGAGCATCTCAGCGTGACCGCAGCAGAAGTGAGGTAGTCTCAGAAGGATCAACCCTCATAAAGCAACTGGACCGGACAACATCCCAGGGAAAGTTCTGAAGGAATGTGCGGATCAGCTCTGTGAGGTGCTG
>JBBPBX010018094.1:15915-29759 GCA_038048925.1 Garcialebias charrua
TATGCAGCTCTTTCACTTTGTTTATGGATACCGTACTTAAATTTTCCACAATAAAATAAAAAATCCCACATAGTATGTTTTACTCCTTGTATTAGTTCTAGTTTTCACACATTTCCAAAGGAAATGACAGAAAAACTGCTCAAACTAGCCCTTTTTGTTGTGCTAAGAATCAATAAAATTCAGTTAAGTTTGTTTTGGTCAAAGCTTGAAAGAGCCGCTGCGTAGGAAACCAAGGAGCTGCATGTGGCTCCAGAGCCACAGCTTGAGGACCCCTGCGTTAGTGGAAACCGTGATGATGGATGGATGATATAACGGCCGTACCATGAAAAGATGACCACATCTTTGTCGTCAGCTCAAGCTGCCTGGAGTTCTGTCAGTCTGGTGCACGGTTCTGGCATATTTCTTGTCAGGTTTTTAGTAACTGGTTTAAAATCCAAGTTGTCTCATATCAGTAGCTTTGTTCCTTTTGGAGAACAGGTTGCCAGGTCCTGCCAGTTAAGAAAAATATGCTTGAACACATCGTGTGAATACATTTCTATATTAACGGACTGTTGCAGACTGGAAACATCTGAACCTTTTGTCCAACTCTTAATATCGACCCGTTATGGTCTTAATGTGGTTTCTGCTCCAGGAGTTTGAACTGAGGAAGCACGCTCGCCAAGAAGGTCGCCGGTATTGTGATCCAGTAGTTCTGACCTACCAGGCTGAACGCATGCCCGAGCAGATCAGACTCAAGGTAAACTCACTGTAAAACAGTTGTTAAACATCGTAGGAGAAGGAACAACGCCTAAAAGTTTACTGTTGGTCTGTAGTTCGTCTTTGTCATCAGTCCAGATGTTCCACACCTGTTGAGAAATGTTTCTCCATGTTGCAGGTGGGAGGAGTGGACCCCAAACAGCTGGCTGTTTATGAGGAGTTTGCCAGGAACATCCCAGGTTTTTTACCGAGCAATGATCTCTCACAACCCACCGGCTTTCTAGCTCAGCCCATGAAGGTGAATTTATCTCCTGTGACCATCCCAAAACAAAACGTAAGAACTAAAATGGTGGAAAGGGAAAAGTTTCAAGGTTTCTGCATGCTTAATAAATGACAAAGAAAGGCTAGACTTGTCCAGAATGCTAAAAATGTGCTCGGATGATGTTTTTTCTTTTAAGTATGTGGAACACAGTTAATCAACGTTTAAAATATTGGATTTATTTTTGTATTTTAGAACCAGGCGTGGGCCACCGATGACGTGGCTCAGATCTACGATAAGTGCATAGCAGACCTGGAGCAGCATCTTCATGCCATTCCTCCAGCACTTGCCTTGAACCCTCTGACCCAGGGCCTGCGGAGTTTACTGGAAGCTGTGGCTTTAGCCAGGAACTCCAGGGATGGGATTGCTGCTCTCGGACTCCTGCAGAAGGTACAACACTTTGAGAGGTTTTTCTACTTCCAGGCAGTCGTAGAGAAGCTTTAAAGGTCCACTGACATCATCTTACAAATTTGCATGAAATGATAGAAGATATATATATTTTATCATTCAACTATGTTCGTTTTTGCAAACAAAATGATAAATTAATGAAAATTCCTTTCAAAGAGATTAAAATTAAAAACCGCTTTTCTCTCTGAAAAATCCGACTACAAGCGAATGCAACATTTGTGACGTAGGGAGCAGGACCGTCAGTCTGCGTCTGCCATTAACGCATATTCATTCTCATCCAGATCGCCTTTTTTTTTTGTATAACTTGAAAAATGCCGGTTATGTTGCATTTGGGTGTTCTAATATCATCAGTGAACAAGTGAGCCTTTTCACTTTCCCAAAAGATGTAAGACCTTCGTCAAAAATGGAATAAATAAAGCTGCCCCCTCGGACTGAGCTCCCTGCTTCCTGAACAGGTAAGAGTCAAATACATACGGGTGCAGACCTAAATTAGAACCTGCTGTTTCTGCTCATCTAACTTCCTGCTTCCAAAACTGAAGACAAATAGCTCAAATCTTAACTTAGATTGATAATTTTGTTGTTTTATTTCTTGTTCGCCATGAATATTTATATGGGGCGTTCTAAAGACTTCTCCTCGCAACGTCACATATGTTGCATTCGCTTGTACTGTAGTCGGATTTTTCAGAGAGAAAAGCGGTTTTTAATTTTAAACTCAGTTTGAAAGGAATTTTCATTAATTTATCATTTTGTTTGCAAAAACAAACATATTTGAATGATAAAATATGTCAGATGTCAGTGGACCTTTAAAACCTGCACAGCTGCTCCGTCGTGACACTCATCACTTTGTGTTTAGAAACTGTGCCACAAATAAGAGCTTTGTGCTGATTGTGTTCTTCGTTTGCTCTGTGTTTTCCAGGCTGTGGAGGGTCTTCTGGATGCTACAAGTGGAGCTGATGCTGACTTGCTGCTGCGTTACAGAGAGTGCCACCTGCTGGTGCTGAAAGCCCTGCAGGACGGGCGTGCTTATGGACCACAGTGGTGTAATAAGCAGATCACCAGGTAGGAATCTTGAAACGTATTCCTAACCCGAGCGTCGTCGTCGTCACTCCTGTGGACCATCAGAAATGCAGATGTGTTCAAATTTCAGTGAGCTCGGACTGAGACGGAGAGATGGAGACAAGCCGAGTGAATCTTGATTTCTTCTCCCCCAGGTGTCTGATCGAATGCCGCGATGAATACAAACACAACGTGGAGGCCGTGGAGCTTCTGATCAGGAACCACCTGGTGAACATGCAGCAGTACGACGTGCACCTGGCGCAGGTAAGGTTTTGTTCATGTCTCTGTAGTCCTGCAGCAAACAGCTGATCAACTGTTTGAATCTTTATTCCTGTTTTGGTCCAGTCTATGGAGAACGGGTTGCACTACATGGCCGTGGCGTTTGCCATGCAGTTGGTGAAGCTGCTGCTGGTGGACGAGCGCAGCGTGAGCCACGTCACCGAGGCCGACCTCTTCCAAACAATCGAGACCTTGATGAGAACCTGCGCACACTCCAGAGCCAACGCACCGGAGGGGTAAAGAACCAGAGCAATACTGACACAAGAATCAAACCTTTACTGGTTCCAGAGCTGCTTACTGGATTTTTTTGTTCTTTTATAGATGTTTTAAATCTGATTGTCCAGCAGCTTCTAGTTCGATCCACTCGATTGTAGCGAGTACAGTATTCGTTGGAGTTTAACACGCTTCTGTTTATAACACGCTTTGTCCAATTATTGCCAATATATTGGAAAAATCCGTAAATAACACGCTTCGGCATATAACGCGCATCTATTATGCGTCACTGCGACGCGCCAGCGCCTCATTTGCCCTGCTTAAAATGGCGGCCACAGAAGCGAGCGAGTATGACTTCACAAGAAAACACGGTAAAAACAATTATTTCTTTGCGAGAAAAAATATATTTCTTAGCTGACTTTATAGCACAAGGGTTCCTGAGCTTAACCGTTTCACGAAATGGTCAAATCTGCTGGATTATAAATTGTTTCGGTTTGACTTCTTCCAATGGTCGCGTGCGCTACTAAAATAAATAAATAATAATAATAATAATAAAAATTGAATTTTATCTCAAATGTCTTATACAGCTAATAATTTGTAAATGACCACCAAATTACGCTCTGTAAGTTTCAAGAAAATCCGCGGTGTGGTTTATGAGTTATCTTGGTAAAAAAAAAACGCGAACCTCACAGCTAACAGCTGTGCAGCTACATACAGCTAGCAGCTACATCCAGAGCAGGAGGCGGGCAGCGACAGTCAGTCCGACCAGAGGAGGCTTTTTCGGACACGAGCTGGAAACGGTCTGGAAGTGGCCCCCTAGCGGACAAAAGTGGTACTGCACCATTTTTTTGCCCAATATGAAAAACGGCAAAATCAGAACCAAAAATGGGTCTAAAAATATGGGAAAAAATCCATAAATAACACGCTTCGGTGTATAACACGCAGGACTTTCAAATTAGCAAAAAAACTGTGTTATACTCCGACAAATACGGTAATGTTTGTTGCTGCCTCCAGTCGTGCTTTTAAAGTTCATTTTGCTTCTCGTCCCAGGCTTCCCCAGCTGATGGATGTTGTTCGCTCCAACTATGAGGCGATGATTGACCGGGCTCAAAGCGGACCCAACTTCATGATGCATTCTGGGATTTCTCAGGCTTCAGAATATGATGATCCTCCAGGCCTGAGAGAGAAGGCCGAGTACCTGCTGAGGGAATGGGTCAACCTGTATCACTCAGCTGCAGCTGGAAGGGACAGCACCAAAGCTTTCTCTGCCTTCGTTGGCCAGGTGAGCTCAGACCCTCTAATCCTCCAACCCCAGCCACCCAAACGCTCGAGCGCCAACACCGCTCACGTCTCCGTTTCTTCCTTTTCAGATGCATCAGCAGGGCATCTTGAAGACGGACGACCTGATTACGCGGTTCTTCCGTCTGTGCACAGAAATGTGCGTGGAGATCAGCTACCGTGCGCAGGCTGAACAGCAGCACAACCCCGCAGCCAGCGCAGCCATCATCCGAGCCAAATGTTACCACAACCTGGACGCCTTCGTGAGGCTCATCGCCCTGCTGGTCAAACACTCTGGAGAGGCCACCAACACAGTGACCAAAATCAACCTTCTCAACAAGGTACAGGAGCCTGGTCTGATGTCGAGGCTGAACATCAGTGGTTGTTATGATGGATGACAACTAGGGGTGCGAATCTCTGTGCCTGGAGAATCTATTCCGATTTTTGATGCTCCGATTCAATTAAAAATTGATTTTCAATTCTGAATCGATTTTCGATTCTGAAAGAATTTTCAATTGAAATCATGAAAAGATTAAACAATAATGTAAACAAATAAAACATTTATTTAAAACAATAATGTATGCTTGTAGAAAACATTAATAATGTCAAATAATACAGTATAAATACAGCAGATGGGTATATGAACAGAATGCAGCAGCTTTAATCGGGTCCCGGAGGTCACTGGTGTCTATATCCAGCAGTCACTGTGCGAGAGGCAGGGGACACCCTGGACATGTCTCCAGTCCATTACAAATAATTAAAAATACAAACATAAACAAAAATTTCAGCCTACTGTATTGCATAAACATTTAACTCAAAATAAAATAAGACTTCAAAATCATATTGCATTCATCCATGTTTCAAATGTGTATGGATGGATTTTGTTTAAAAGATTTGTTTGGTAAATCTTTTCAACAAAAGCCATCTATCCATCATCTTTACCCGCTTTATCCTTATCGGGTCCTGGAGGTCACTGGTTTGGGTCAGATTTCTTCTTCTTTCTGTCACTTTTCATTTTATGTATTCTTTCATATACTATGAAATAAGGTTTTATTTTCTTTATCTTTTGGGTTTTTATGTAAAACAAACAAAAACAAATTTTAAATCAATTTTGGGGCTTTTAGAATCGATTCTGAATCGCCAGGACTAAGAATCTCGATTCTTTTAAAGACCGTGTAAAGTGAATTTCAATATTTTCTTAAATAAACATTATAAATGTCATAATTGTAATGTTGTAAATGAGTAAAAAGTCTCAAAATTGTAGCTCAATTAATTTTGGAGTTATAGATGAAACTGTGTATAAAGATATGTCTCTTTCAGGATTTTTTAGGCGTGTTTTAAACGTGACCGCGTTTCGTCACGCGGTTTTCATTAGTATAGCCCCACCCCCTGCTGCTCCAGCCGTATAAAGTCGTTCTTCGCATGGGTGGAGCCATTCACTCGCGAATCGCAGATAGCATCAGATAGCAATAGCATAGATATTTTGTTCACTGTTAGCTAGCTAATCAATTATGCCTCGTTCCTGCATCTTCCCTGGATGTCGCAATGGTCAGGGCACCCACATTGAGACGCAGGAGGGAGTCAGAACAAACCCAGGCATGCTGCTGTAGCGGCCACCTGCACCTCCGCGTCCGTCTGCCTGTCCAGACACAGCTCAGCTCTGAAGGGGGCAGGACACGGCGCTGAAACCACGCCCATGCGCTGACACGCCCCCACCGTTTCAGATTAAGGGAAAATAATGTTTTTTCATGATTTTTGACACTTAATTTTATAAGGAAAACAATATTTTTAATCAGTCAGATTTATATGGGTGATTAATAACACATATTTATGCCGTGTGACAAACTAAAAACACACATTTAATTTCACTTTACACGGTCTTTAAAAAATCGATTTTTTTTTTTCCCTGCACCCCTAATGACAACTGTACTTTATATTTTAATTTCTTCTTCCAGGTGCTCGGTATTGTAGTCGGTGTCCTGATTCAGGACCATGATGTCCGTCAAACAGACTTCCAGCAGCTGCCGTACCACCGCATATTCATCATGCTGCTGCTGGAGCTCAATGCCCCCGAACACGTCCTGGAGACCATCAACTTCCAGACGCTCACCGCCTTCTGGTAGGACATCCCAAAATATCCCTCCCCCGTCACAAGACTGCATTCAGTTCCAGCCAAAGATGGTCCTGAAGAATTTCAACCAACTGGTCCAGTTGCTTGTTTGACTTGTCTTGGTGCTTCTGTCGTGCAGCAATACGTTTCACATCCTGCGGCCCACTAAAGCCCCGGGCTTCGTGTACGCCTGGCTGGAGCTCATCTCTCACCGCATCTTTATTGCCAGGATGTTGGCACACACGCCTCAGCAGAAGGTAGCCAAGAACAGTCGCCCTCTTCACTCTCGACCTGAAAAACAAATATATTTTTAGAGCTTTGCTTCGATGTCTTCCAGGGTTGGCCCATGTATGCACAGCTGCTGATCGATCTCTTTAAGTACCTCGCCCCTTTCCTGAGGAACGTCGAGCTCATCAAACCTATGCAAATCCTCTACAAGGTTGAAGTCCACATTAAACTTGAATTAAGCTTTGAAAAGATTGTCCTAGTGTCTGTTTGGATCCTTTGAACCTAAAACTGCTGTTTGGTTGTGTGCTCGTTAGGGCACGCTGAGGGTGCTTCTCGTCCTGCTTCACGACTTCCCAGAGTTCCTGTGTGATTATCATTATGGCTTCTGTGACGTTATTCCACCCAACTGCATCCAGCTCCGCAACCTTATCCTCAGTGCCTTCCCACGCAACATGAGGCTTCCTGACCCCTTCACTCCTAACCTGAAGGTGGAGCTCGTCACGTTCTTTGACCGCGTTGATATCACTTTAAATGTTTGGCGTGACTCTGAAACTTCTCTGAACACTCCTGCCGTAGGTGGACATGCTCAGTGAGATCAATATTGCCCCTCGTATCCTGACCAACTTCACCGGCGTGATGCCGTCTCAGTTCAAGAAGGACCTGGACTCGTATCTGAAGACTCGCTCACCGGTCACTTTCTTGTCTGAGCTGCGCAGTAACCTGCAGGTAGGACCGGACCGCTGTGTCTGCTCAAACTGTGTCTTCATAACAACGTTCAAATCTTTCTTTTCGTCTCCCAGGTGTCGAATGAACCAGGAAACCGCTACAACATCCAGCTGATCAACGCTCTAGTGTTGTATGTAGGCACACAGGCCATCGCTCACATCCACAACAAGGGCAGCACCCCCTCCATGAGCACCATCACTCACTCTGCACACATGGACATCTTCCAGAACCTGGCTGTGGACCTGGACACTGAGGGTATGACAGTACTGTGATGTTAGCAGTCTGAGCCTGGTTTTATATGCTGAACATCAAGTGCATCATGTTCCTGTCTTTGTGTTTTCAGGACGTTACTTGTTCCTGAACGCGATCGCCAACCAGCTGCGGTACCCGAACAGCCACACTCACTACTTCAGCTGCACCATGCTTTACCTGTTTGCAGAGGCCAACACCGAGGCCATCCAGGAGCAGATCACGAGGTGAGCCCGTCTGATCTGAGCTCTGCGTCTTAAAGGGTGTGTGACGTGATTTTGGAACTATGCATAAACAGGGTATCCGCGGGGTTGTAAAAGGTATTAAAAGGTAGTAAATGAAATTAACACAAATTAAGGCCATTAAAAAGTATTAAAAAGTAATAAACGTCATCTGACGAGGTATTAAATTTTTTAAACCTACACAACTATATTTTTCTTGTTCTGTCGTCTAAAAAAAGGTCTGTGAATTTATTTATCTTTTCTAATTTTATGTTCCAAGTAGGACCTTAGCTAAAACAAAGACGTCATATCGTCAGTCAGTGTGCGCGCGCACCTACAGCTGGTATCATGTCTGTAAAAAGAAACAGGAAAGGATCACGGCTTTATCCTCCGACATTTAACAAGAAATGTACCTAAACAATTGTTTGTTAGCTCGAAATTATAGCAAAAGGTGTGTCTCAGTCTAACGTTTTCTTAATAAATGTACTTTAATGGTTAAATCGGCTTTATTTTTTTTTAAAAAGTGTCGCTGCCTGTGTGCTCCGTGATCGCTCAGCGGTGACAAACAGGAAAAAGGAGCGCGGCTCGTTTCGCCGTCATTTAACAAGAAAAATACCTAAACAATTATTTGTTAGCTCGAAATTATAGCAGAGGTGTTTTTCTGTCTATCATTTTCTTAATAAATGCACTTTAATGGTCAAATTAGCTGCATTTCGCCACCGTGGTGCTGCTGGATTGAAGGTTCAAGCAGAGAGGTGGGGAGAGTATGGCAGGCCGATTGAGTCATTAATAGCTAGTGAAGATTCTCAGTCATCCAGGACATGGTGAATTCTAAAAAATGCAATAAAAAAACAATAAAGTATAGTATAATAGTATAATAAATAGTATAATAAATAAAGTCCAGTTGTTTTTGTCTTGAACTTTTTTAAATTTGTCATTATAGGCACGTTTTCCTATTACATGATACAACAGCATGCCATACTATTACTACAATAGATATCATGAACTGTTTTTTTTTTTTTTTTCAGTCAGAATGAATGAAACGGTCATATTTCAGTGTTATGGTTTATAAATATGGGAAAAAAAATCTATAAATATGTCACTTCGTCCTATAAGTTGCAAGGCATGTAAATTATGCAAAAAACTGCAACTTACAGGATGAAAAATACAGTAGTTATTATTTTCTACCTCTCTTTTTGAATTATGCATGTGTTCAGTGTTGAATTATTTTAACTAAACTGTTCTGTTTTCAAGTTTACAGTTTTTGTTTGCCATTAGAGATATGTTATGTGTGGGAACAATTAAACTTTTTCTCTTGGGTTAGATTTAAATAACAAGTAGGTCAGTGCTTTTATTGAGGCAAGAAGCAAATTGATGTATCCAGTAATTGTTATAAAACTACATTTACTACCAAAGTTTAGGAAGAAAATGACAGTAATCTATCACTTTACAATTAGTTGCTCTAAACTGAAGTACAACAGGTTGCCGCTACGGTTACAGCTCGGTGCCGTGATGGTATTAAAAAATATTTTGATGGTATTAAAAAGGTATTAAAAGATATTAAATTCAACTCTGGAATTTCTGCATATACCCTGATAAAGTGGCAGAGTAGCTACTCAGCTTTGATTTTTTTTTTTGTACATGGATGCTTCGAATAATTAATATATAAAAGTATTTTTTAATAAAATAGTTCTCTTCAGAGCGTCGCAGTTTTCGGGTGGAGAAAAGAGGGGTCAAACGCCGACGCATTTTTATGACGCAATCGCCAGAACGCACCTTGTAAATAACTATGACAGAGAATATACAAACCGAGGAATTTAGCAATTTAAGTGAAGATTTGAGCGATTTGTCTTCAGTTTGAGAAGCCGAATGTAAGTTCGAGTGTTGAACAAGAAACGGCTGGTTCTAATTTAGGTCTGCACCCGTATTTATTTGACTCTTTACCGTTCAGTGAACGAAGGGAAATCCGACATTTCTGATGAGCAAAGTTCCGAGGGTGACGGGCTGGAACCCGATCGTAGTCGTCTACAGAGCTGGCGATGTTAGAACACCCAAATGCGACACAACGTACCGGCATTTTTCAAGTTATACAAAAGAAAATAGGCGATTTTGAAGACGATTACACTGCCTGCTAAAAGCAGCGGCAGACAACCGTGCTGGTCACTACGTCACAACGTCGCATGCGTAAGAACCCGGATGTCCCTTGACGAAACACGGCGCCAATTTTAAAATCACTTTTAAATCAAATTTTCATAGATTTATCATTTTGCTTGTAAAAACGAACATAGTTGAATGATACAACATATATATATATGTTGTGCCACTTTGCATAGTTCCAAAATCATGTCACACACACTTTAAACTTCTGTGGAGTCCTTCAGCCAAACCCCGTTTCCCGCTCTTCCAGGGTTCTGCTGGAGAGGCTGATTGTGAACAGGCCTCACCCGTGGGGGCTTCTCATCACCTTCATCGAGCTGATTAAGAATCCTGCCTTCAAGTTCTGGAGTCACGACTTTGTGCACTGTGCCCCTGAGATTGAAAAGTAGGTTTCCTGTTTCGCATGTTGGTGTGAAGTGCATCCACAGGCTTGATGGACATTTTGGACGTGATGTGTGTCTCCAGGCTGTTCCAGTCCGTAGCCCAGTGCTGCATGGGGCAGAAGCAGGCCCAGCAGGTGATGGAAGGAACCGGTGCCAGTTAACCTGCGAGCCAGCTTGTAGAGAGACGCCGTGGCCTTGACCCAGCCTGCCGCCACCACACACCTCCTATTTTCCCATTGGCACTGGATAAACTGGTTACCACAGAAGGACTACTGCTCAAAGATGGAGAGCTGATTTATTTTTTATTTTTTTTATGTTTTCCCTGTTGGGTTGAGATGGAAAGTGAATTTGCCGTTTAAAGAACTTATTTTGAAGCTTTTGTTGTAAATATTGATAACAGGAGAGCAGGGAAGTCAGGAAATTGATGCATTTCACGTGTCGGCTAAAATGTATCTTGATACGTTTTCACTCACTACCAAAGTCTTTAGTTTGCTTCCTTCCTACACCAATCCTGTATTTTTTTGTTTTGTTTTTTTTGTTTCTGAGGCTGAGTGGCAGATAACTTGAGAAATAAACGGCCTGCTACTTGATGAGTTCTTTATTTTGATCTGTTTTTGAGTGGGATTGAAAGTGGTGAAGTCTCAGGTGTGGTGGTAGCGACCATTTTCTGATGGTTTGTCCATTTGAAACTGGCTCTGGAGGTCTCTCCCTGGCACTTGTAAAATTGTGCAAAGTGATGACAACAACATAACTTGTATAAAGATCCAAACTGAAGAACAACAATAGAAGGACCAATACAGCCCATTTTGTAACATTTTGAATGTTTTGTAAATGTATTGGTCCATGTGTTGTATTTTGTAGTCCTTTAGTTCTTGCTACTTAACTGCAGTATGCATTCAGAAAGAAAATAAAGTATTCAACTGCATTCCTGTGTGGGTTCTTCAGAACTACAGGTTTGGCGTGTTTATTAGTTTAATAAAGCTGCGTTAAAGTTCAAAGCGTGAATCTTAAACGTAGAATATAAAGTTAAATCCCAGAGATGTTTCTCAGGGCCATGAAGCAAACATCTGCAGAGCTCCTGGACTTTAAACCTTAACGTGAAAGTACTGACACTTGAAGCAGATTCAAAATGTGTGGATCTGCAACGACTGAAGTTCTAAAACAAAATTCATGTTTTTGCTTAAAATGCTCATTTGCATGAAAAAATAGTGGTTTGGAACACGAGTCCCTCGTTTATTGCAGGGATTACGTTCCGTACCCACCCAACGTTACTACAATGAGATGGTAAATAATCCAGCATATTTACACTAACTCACTAATCCTGCAGTTCACATCAGTCTATGAACCACAAACTCGAGCGTAAAAGATGTTACGTGCTGAACAGAATTGACCCAAATGAGCAGAAACCAAGGGGGTGTGGCCAAACATCCTCAATCAACCTCACGCATGAGTAAAATCTTATTTGTGCTGTAAAAATCAGCCCATTTAGAAAGATTCTGTACTTTGTGATAGTGAAGTACTGTACTGATATTCCATCAATCATCTGCTTATTCCGAAGTTGTTTTTTTTTTGGTGGGGTGGGGGGGCAGCTTGAGCAGGGAGGCCCAGACATCTCTTTCCACAGCTCTTCTGGGAGGCCTCCAAGGTGTTCCCAGGCCAACCAAGAGATGTCTCTTGGTCTTCCTCGGGATCTCCTCCCAGTCGGACATGCTCGAAGCACCTCCCTAGGGAGGCACCAAGGAGCACCCTTACCAGATGTCTGAACCACCTCAACTGGCTCGTCTCCTGGAGGAGCAGCGGTTCTGCTCTGAGTCTCTCTCCTGGATAACTGAACTTTTCACCCTATCTCTAAGGGAGAGCTACCCTCATTTCAACCTCCTGTATCCACAACCTCATCCTTTCAGTCACTACCCAGAGCTTGTGACCATAGGTGAGGATAGGAACATAGACTGACCGGTAAACAGAGCTTTGCCTTAGCTCAGCTCTCTGTTCACCACAACGGACTGACACAGAGTCCACAATACTGCAAACACTGCACCAATCGGTCTGTCAATCTCACATCATCCATTCCTGTAAGGATGGCTCCCGCTTTTGGTCTGTCTCCCTCCTTACATCCTGTCTCCCTGGTCTACGTCTCAGGTGTTATGATTTTAGGTAATTATGCAGTGTATATCAGTTTGCGTTCATGTGTGTATCATTGTCGGGTCATTCGTCCGTTTTCCCTGATGTCGTGTCCTTTTGTCCGTGCTTCAGTCTACAGTTCCTTGGTTTGTGAGTATGTCTCTTCAGTTTTTGAGTTTCTAGTATTCCAGCCACAATTTGAGCTATAATTCTTAGGTTTTGTTATTTACTGCCACAGTGTTTGAGTTTGTACTATTAAAGTGTTTTTTTTATTTTTTTACTCGTCCCTCTGAGAGTCTGCCTGTCTGCACCACTGGGTTCATCCCTCCAACACCACCAATCATGACATTTCCTCACTTGTGAACAAAACCCACACTTGAACTCCACTTGAGGCAGAACTTCACCCTCAACCCAAAAAGAGTAATCCACCCTTTTCCGGTTGAGGACCATGGCCTCAGATTTGGAGGTGCCGATTCTCATCCCGTCGCTCGGCAGTGAACTGTTCCTGGGAGAACTGAAGATCACAGCACGATGAAGCCAACAGGACCACATCATCTGCAAAGAGCAGGGATGGGATCCTGAGACCACCGAACCGGAAACCCTCTGCCTGCACCGAGAAATTCTGTCCATAAAATTTATGAATGGAATCGGTGACGACGGGCAGCCCTGGCGGAGTCCAACTCCCACCCTGAAGGGGTCCTTATAAGCAATGCAAACTAAACTTGCACCACTTGTATAGGACAGAGCAGCTTGTAACAGGCCCCTAATCCCATACTCGCATAACACCCCACACAGTGTACCCTTGAGGAACACGGTTGAAAGCCGCCTCAGTCTACAAAACACATGAGACTGGATGGACAAACTCCCATGAACCCTCGAGGACCCCAGTGAGGGCAAAGAGCTGATCAGTGTTCTGTTCCACGACCAGGACAGAACCGGCATTGTTCCTCCTGGATCTGAAGTTCAACCAACGATCGGACTCGCTTCTCCAGTAGCCCTGAATAGACCTGACCAGGGAGGTTGAGGAGACTGATGCTCCTGTAATTGGAGCACACCCTCTGGTTCTTTTTGAAGAGAACCACCACCCCATCTGCCGGTCCAGTGGCACTGCCCTCGATGTCCATGCGATGTTGCAAAGGTGTGTCAAGGTTCTGATATTCCAGATTTCACCAAAATGTGAAAGTGAGTTTATAAGCAATTTTAAAAACCTTTTAATCTTTACAGTTAATGTTGAAGACTCATTCCTGCTGGATCATTTATACCTTTCATTTATCTGTTCCTTTCTGCATGTCGTTAAACCTTTCGTGGAAGCCCAGATGACTATACGGCTTCAGAAGCTTTTGTAGTTTAGTTGACATCTGAATCACACACCTCAAAAACGCTTTGTTTGTGTGGCATCA
>JBBPBX010018094.1:33971-46047 GCA_038048925.1 Garcialebias charrua
GACGTATTAAATTGAAAGAAAGTGAAATCATATCAATCAAGTGTAATGGTGTTAATTTAGTGATTTATTTTAAATAAATGGTAGTGTCGCCTGGCATACCAACTAAGTTAACGTGTCCATTGTCACTCTATAGCTCTGTTTATTTATCCATCATAAAGATCACAGAAATATTGGGTAAACTGAAAAAGAAAAGAATCCGTGAAATTACTATTCAATCTGAATAAGTAAATTAATTAAGGTAAAGAGGTCAGTATTAATATTGACCTCCTCATAATCCTTTACATCTGTTTATTTTTTTCCCCTTCATTTAAAAAATGTATTTTAGAAGTATCGGATCGGGACTCGGTATCGGCCAATTCCTAAAATTAAAGGACTCGGACTCGGGGCCAGAAAAACCTGATCGGGACATCCCTAGTCCAGACACCCTGCGGAGAAAACTCATTTCAGCCGCTTGTATCCGAGATCTTGTTCTTTCGGTCATAACCCAAAGCTCATGACCATAGATGAGGGTGGGAACGTAGATCGATCGGTAAATTGAGAGCTTTGCCTTTTGACTCAGCTCACTAATAAACTTTTTATTCAAAATAATACTTTAAAATTTAGTGACATTGTTTATATAAAAATACTGGAAATAATGTATAAAGCACTGAATAAAAGTCTTCCCTCTGGAATTCAGAAATTATTTAAGTTAAGAGAGAGTAAATATAATTTACGAGGTTTGTTAATATTTGAACAAGGTAAAGAGAAAAGTAAAGTAAAATCTAGATGTATTTCAGTTATCGGCGTGAAACTGTGGAATGAACTGAATGATGATCTCAAATTATGTGCTTTTTTGGTGAGCTTTAAAAGAGCCTTAAAATGTAAAATTATTTTTTCATTCATTCAACCTTTATTTATACAGGCTAGCCTCGTTGAGCCACGGGGACTCATTTACAAGAGGGACCTGTCTCACTCACAGCCAGGGTCAATTTTAGAGTTACCAATCAGCCTAACATGCATGTTTTTGGACTGTGGGAGGAAACCGGAGCACCCGGAGAAAACCCACGCATGCACGGAGAGAACATGCAAACTCCACCCAGAAAGGCCCCCGGACCGGGATTTGAACCGGGGACCTGCTCGCTGAGAGGCAGCAGCTCTACCAGTTGTGCCACCGTGCTGCCCAAAATTATAAAAGCTTATGGAGATGTTATGTAGATGTACGGTATATATGTATTATGTAACCATGTATGTATGTGAGTATGTATACACGCGTATTTAAATATAGAGTAAATGTTTGTATGTGCACTTATGTATATATGTGGACAGTAGCAGGGCTGGACTGGCCATTCGGGCGTACCGGGCAAATCCCCGGTGGGCCGTCGGTGATTTATGCGATTTATGGGCCGCTGTCACTCATGAACCAAAAAAATAAATTATAGATATTTTTTTGTCAATCGCGACGGCCGATTGGTTGATTTTCTTGAACGATCTCGAGCTAATCCAATGAAATCTCTCAGCACTCTTCCGTCCAGCCCCTTCCCTTGAAACCTGACACCAGCGTGCCTGACAGAAACTGGACTGTGAGGTGCTCACACCGAGCTGAAAGTTCCTCCCTGCAGCCTGAGAGGACGACGAGTGAGACAGGACTCATCAAGGAGTGACGTGACGTCTGCTCTATGCGACCTAGTTTCAGCGCGGCATCTTGCAGGCAGCACGCGTTAGCACTTAGCATTACAGTATTAGCATGTTGTTGCGGTCTCCTGTTGTTAAAAGACCTGCGCAAATTAAAGCTGTGCATGGACGCGGTTTCACAAGACCTGCAGCAGCAACACACGTCACTTGAACGGACTAACCACATCATCCGAACGTGAACGAAGAAAACAGCTTGTAAACACCGATCAGCAGCTGCAACTTTTCTCAGGTAATTCAAATCATTCCAGATCAATAACACAAATAGGAGTTTTTAATGATCTCTGAATCATGTCTGAAATGTTGTTGATGTGCTGCAGGCTTTACTGAACGCTGCTAAGACGTTTTCCATCACGTCAACACTTCAGCACTTTATGAAAAAACTCAGACTGATACAGTAGTGTCAGCATGTCCTGGAGCCCTGATGATGAGAGATGAGAGATTCAACCACCTCAACTGCTCAAAAAGAGGTATTGTTCTTTTACTATTACTGTACTATTACCTTTTTAATTTAAAATTATAATCTTATTAACTTTTTTTTTACCTCTTTGTGTGTTATTTCCAGAAGTTAGCAGCTGTTCTCTTCCTCTTCAAGGAAATCCACATGCAGCTAAGGAGCTAAGGAGTCTGTGCTGATGACCCTGATGCATGCTCAATAATCCAGGTAAAAATCTAAAAAAAAAACTATGTCTGGGCCTCTGGACATTCAAAAAACAAAACAAAACAATTGTAGAAACGTTTCATCTTTCATCAGAAAGACTTCCTCAGTCTGAGGTGCTGTATTCAGCTCAGTCTTATAAATATCACCCTCTCACTGTGGAAACTCTGTAACAACCTGCCCCCCAACATTAGACAGGCCTCCTCCCTTCACATGTTCAAATCCCTGCTAAAAAAATCATCTTTTCTCTATTATTTCAAACTGTGTGAGCTGACGTAGTGTATATATTTTTTTTACTGTGTTTTCATTTTAATATTGCTCTTATACATTTTTATTATACTTTTACCGCTGTTAATATCATAATTTTTACCATTGGTGTGTGATACTGTTCTGTACATTTTTAAACCTCTTTTGTGTTGTGTGTGTGAAGCACCTTGATAACAGTTTATCTGTTTTAACTGTGCTATATAAATAAAATAGACTTGACTTGACTCACAGTGGATCAACCAGTTTGTTGATGACAGCTGAAACCAGCTGCTCACATGAGCAAGGAGGACCATCAGCCTAACAATGGATCATTAGCACCCTGATGGTTGTTTGCTATTCACAGAGGGCTGAGTGATACTAGCAACAACAGCATTGTAAGAGGGGGACAGTTGAACCCGGAGGCCTCCACCTCTGTTTAATGATGGACGGTTTCTTTTCACAAAGATGGCCTCCTTTACTCCTCTCTCAAACCATCGTTCCTCTCTATCAAGGATGTGAACATCTTCATCCCTGAAAGAGTTGGCCTATACAAACGTATTGTTCACTTGAAACATTTTCAAAATAATCATTTTATAAGTCTTTTTTGTAAACATATTATTTGTTTAGTGAAGTAAAGACACTATTTTTTTTATATAAAGCAAGTATTTCTTTATTCATTCAACCTTCATTTATGATATTGAAATCAAGAAATACCTTATTTTTTATCAAAAGTATTTATGTTTAATAAAGTCAAGAAAGACCATTATGTTTTTTGAATATTTTTAATTGGTAATTATTTTATTAAAACATTTAAATTTTTTATGTATTGTGACAGAGGGTTCTTGTTAGCAGCTGCTGAAAGTAACTAATAAAGTAACTTAGTAATCTAACTTAGTTACTTTCCAAATCAAGTAATCAGTAACTTAACTAAGTTACTTTTCCCAAGGACTAATCAGTAACTTAACTAAGTTACTTTTCCCAAGGACTAATCAGTAACTTAACTAAGTTACTTTTTCAATGTAACTATGCCATCACTGTGGGCCACTCTGCTCAAAATGCCCGGGCCGATTTTTTGTCCCAGTCCAGCCCTGGACAGTAGATATCTGTCATTATGTAGACTGCTGAGTCTATGAATGGGGTAGGCAAGTATAAGCATCGGCTTCAGCCTATTCCTTTTTTGGTAAATGATTGATTTACCATTTTATACTGTTTTCTTTTTGTTTGTAATGTTTTTAATTTACCAAAATAAAGTTGAAATTGAATTGAATTCTTTCTAGTGCATACCTGCACCTCTCCAAGTTCTCTTCCACCTGTTCCCTGTTCTCACCACAGATCACAATGTCATCTGCAAACATCATAGTCCATGGGGATTCCTGCCTGACCTCATCTGTTAGTCGGTCCATCACCAGAGCAAACAAGAAGGGGCTCAGAGCCGATCCTTGATGCACTCCCACCTCCACCTTGAAGTTACCATCAGTCCTACAGCACATCTCACCCCTGTCCTGCTGTCCTCATACATGTCCTGCTGTCCTCATACATGTCCTGTACCAGTCTAACATACTTCTCTGTCACTTCAGATTTCCTCATGCAATACCACACCTCCTCCCTCAGCACCCTGTCATATGCTTTTTCTAAATTCACAAAGACTGAGAGGAGACTGTAGATATACAGTACATACAGTATATACCAGTATATTAAACTATATATACACACACACATTTATGCATGCATACATTTATTTATTTTGCTTCATTTTACTTTGAACTTTAACGTTTTTAAACATCGATAAAATATTTTTTCACCTTGTTTGGCAGCTTTGTAGAAGCAGACAACAGGGATGTCTGCCGTGTCGTTGCTGTTGCTTAGATATGACTCTGTGAAGCCGTACATGTGAAGAAGTTGCCAGTTAGCCATCTGCCCGTAGGTGTTAAACACTTCCTCGCCTTTATTGATGTGACACACTGAAACCATCTTCAGACTATCCTGAAAAAAAAAAAAAGAAGCGTTAGTGAAGGTTTCTGACAATCAGAACTGAAACATGTGTTTCTCCTTACAGGCGTGAACTCCAAATTAGCATTGTGGTTAGACACGTGGTTCAACATGTCTGCCATGGGAACCATCATCGGAGGGTTGGAGGTCTCTTCCTCATCCTCTTCCTTCGGCTCCTGGAAGCTACAGGGAGGACAGAGAGGGTTAGGGGAGAGACAAAATGAAGAGATTTACCAACATGCATGCCAACCTGTAGGCCATGACAAAGGCCACCAGTTGGGTGTACAGCCCAAGAGTGTGTGTCTCAGGGTTCCACAGGTCAGGGTGTCGGATCATAAAAGGTAGGACTATGTTTGTGTACTCCTGGGAGATGTTGGATAAGTCCGTGTCCACAGCCTCTGGGATACCTGTTCCCTTCAGCAGTCTGTCTCGCTCCTCTTTGGACCTGAAGGAAGAACATTAAGTGATAACAACGCTTTGAAGTCACACAGCAGATTCTTCAGATGGGACACCAGACGTACCAGAACATGGGATGATCCAGCTTCTTGAAGTCAGACCACAGAGACAGGTACGGTTTCCAGTGAGACTGTGAGGAAGTATATTCATAAAACAGAGCCAGCAGCAGAGGAACCCAGCCAGAGGAGCTCTCCAGAGACGACGACTCTGTAGAAAATTTAAATAAACTGTATGGAGGAGATGGTCAGGCAGCTCTGAAAACTTCTTCAGAATCGTTACCTTTTCTCAACAAGTCCGAAACTTTTGTAGTTTCCTGGTGGAGAAGAGCAGACCTGGGTATGGTGAATAACACTTCTCCTTTTGCGATGTTGTCTTTCGCCAGCATCCCATAATCGGCTACAGTTTCCTCTTTACTCACATACACCTGGAGAAAAAAAATGCTTTTAGAATTAATTTACTAAACGCATTTAAGAAAAGTTATTTTGTAAGGTTGGACAAAAGTGACAGTTGGAGTGTTAAACAAAATGTAGACCTTCTGTCGAAGCTACAGTTTTGTGTCAGAACAAATAAAAATGATTTTTATTAAATCAGAATTAAACAAATGCAACTGATGTGGAAGATCTAATCTGTCTGACTACACTCTAAATTATTTTCTTAAAGCAATGCTCTGTCATGTAACTGCAAGAGAACAGTATACAGCAATCTGTTGCAACGGTCCGGGAACTGTTGCCTATCAGCAAGAAGGTCTTGGGTTCAATCCCCAGTTTGGACCTGGGGTCTTTCTGTGTGGAGTTTGCATGTCTTTTTCTCTGGGTACTCCGGTTTCCGCTAACAGTCTAACACATTGGTTTGGCAACTTCAGGCCCAGGAGGACCTGGAAAAGGATTTACCAGAAGGAAATGATGCAACTTCCAAGAATGGCTGGTTTTAAATGATTCCTTAAACAATGATCAAAGGTTTTCTATGCCCTTCCATTCAGAGGATTATCAGGTCTTTTAGGGAGAAGTTCAAGTTGGACTTTGCTTGGAGTCATTTTCTTGACACATTCAAATACCACTGTTGAAATGTGGACAGTTAGGTTGTAAAATAAATACCTTATCACTGAGACGCAGACCAACTGTATGACACCACTGAAGAAATTCCTGCAGGGCCTCAGAACCATTGTCTACCTGCAAACAGAACCATCAAACAACAGACCATCAGACATCCAACAGACCATCCAACAGATCCACAGACCATCCAACAGATCAACAGACCATCCAACAGATCCACAGACCATCAGACATCCAACAGACCATCCAACAGATCAACAGACCATCAGACATCCAACAGACCATCCAACAGATCCACAGACCATCAGACATCCAACAGACCATCCAACAGACCAACTGCCAGAATGCCTTCTAACAATATTCAGCAACTGGAAAATATCTTGGAAGAAATATTAACAATAAACATTTAATTTCTACACTAGAAATTTAGAGGCAAATGTTAGCAGCTATTGTTACCCAAAACTATGGGCTCGTTGCACCACGTTCGTGAAAACCGCAAGCAAATAACGCTTAACAATTGAAACTTGAGTCATTTTCCTCAAAAACACTATGGCCCTCATGCACGAACCATTCGTACGCACAGATTTGTTCTTACACTGTGCGTACGAGTGATTTAGGATCATTTGTGGCATTCAACAATGTTTTCGTATCCTACGATTTTCTTCAGATACGAACAAAATTTACGAGCGGTCCGGACCTGTCGTATAATTTAGGAGCGTCAGTCTGCTGTCATCCAGACGGATCTTCTGCACGAATAACTTCATATTTCGTTATTTAGAAAATATTTTGGGTTTAAAAAAATCACGCACCATAATTATTCTTGACAATAGGTTATTCTGTTTGAATTAGAATTATAATTTTAAGTTTAATTTGTCTGGTGTGTCGCGCAGGCCGTGCGCTCCCCTTGGTCATCAAAGCCGCTCCTCATATTAACACCCAGGTACATAAAATCCCCACACCGCCGCAGAACAAGTACGAATTAAGACTGATCTTGTGCCAAACACCATCGGAGCAATTGATTATTATATCTGATTCGAAATATAACCTGCAGAATGTGGTTGCGCCCTGACCAGGAGGTGCGCGATGAGCAGGAGGTGCGCGCATCATTTGTGCTGCAAAACATGTTGGCACGCATCTTGCAGCGTGGCATTTATTGTCCATCCATCTCCTGACCACCTCCTGTCATGTTGGCACGCGTCTTGACCACCTCCTTGCGCAGCAAGACGCGTGCCAACATGACAGGAGGTGGTCAAGGATTGACCACCTCCTGTCATGTTGGCACGCGTCTTGACCACCTCCTTGCGCAGCAAGACGCGTGCCAACATGACAGGAGGTGGTCAATTGACCACCTCCTGACCACCTCCTGTCCGTGCTGCGGCGAGATGTTTGTTTGAAGCCATTTTCAGATCAAACCATTTATTCTTGATTTCTGATACTGTACGACCCACGGGAGACAAAACATATGCACTACAATATTAATATGATGTTAACTGTAGTTTCGAGACATTTTAAAATGCTTCTGTTGAAAAACACATCCGACACTTGCGGGGGGGTGGGGGGCAGCGGTGCGCCACGGCTCTTCTGAATAAGTGAAACTACACAGTTGTTTACACTAACATTAAAAATATTTGACCATCCGACACCTGCGGGGGGGGGTAGCCACAGCGCGACTGAGAGCAGATCTCCGAATGCGTGAAGTTCCTCCTTTTACTTCATGAGTTTGAATGAATGGACACTTCCTGCTGTCTGACAGCAGGAAGCTGTGGCCTTATATGGTGTTTTGAGGGGTGGGAATTATGTAAATAACCTTCACGCGTGCACGCGCAGCTGTTTAGGACAGGTGGGATTCATTAAATATACGCACTGCATTTACACACGTTTCCTCATGATAGAAGACTTTGTTGGATCTGACGTGGCATGTTCGTACGAACGCTTCGTACGAACAAAAGTAGGAGAAATTTAGGATAAAAATACGAACATTTTCGTGCATGAGGGCCAATGTTACCTGTGACTAAAGCTTCTGCGAATATGGCAGAAGCTTCTAAAAAGTACGTAGACGATCTTGAACCTGCAGCAAAAGAGCGGTATTTAGAGAAACTGCTAATAATTGGTGGCAAACTCCAAACAAGCTCAGTAAACTGCCCATAGATGAAAAGCTTCTGCCAGCGGTGACCTACACAGACGTTGTGAACAATATGGTGTTTTCACCAGGTCCACACAGCCAGTGATCTGAAGTGTTAGAAACCAGATGTGTTGCTGGTGGACCAGAGAGAGTGCACGCCATTTTGGTAACAAGTGTCTGGATCGTTATCACTGTCTAAACCAGGGGTGTTTAATCTTGGTCCTTGAGGCCCACTATCCTGCATGTTTTAGACGATTTTCTGCTCCAACACAACAGATTTAAATGAATGGATGGTTAACAGGCTTCTGCAGAACTTGAAGAGGCACACCAGTTACTGAATCAGGTGATGGAGCAGAAAAACAAGTAAAACATGCAGTATAGTGGCCCTCAAAGACCAGGATTAGACACCCCCTATAAGCAGTCCAATTATTACTGTTATGCACAAATTTAGTTTAATCTATTAAATAAATATTACCAAATCTGACACAAAATAAGCAAAATAAATTCAGATGTTGCTCAGTTTTCCCTTCGAAGTTCTGACTTAACTCTTGTCCTTTAACTTTATGATCATGTTCTTCCCTTTTTAAGCTCCTTAAAATACAAATTTTGAATATCTTTCCCCACATTAAACTGTATTTTAGAGCCATCTCAGTCTGAAATAAAAATATAAAATTTAAATATTAACTAAAAACCCCTCCACATTTCAGTTTTTCTTTAAATGGCAACACGATGTCTCAGTGATTAACACTGTTGCCTCACAGCAAGATTGTCCTGGGTTCAATCCCGGGTTGAACCTGGGGTCTTTCTGTGTAGAGCTTGCATGTTCTTCTCGTGCTTGCGTGGGTTTTCTACGGGTACTCCGGTTTCTTCCCACAGACCAAAAACATGCATGTTAGGCTGCCTTCAGGCCCAGGCCTCCCTTGCAAAAGAAATCTGTGATCTAAATGGGATTTGCCTGGTTAAATAATGGTTAATAACAATAAATTGCAGAAATATTTTATGGCAATTTTTGAATAAAAGGCATTTTACCCCATTAGTACGCCCAACGTGATTTTTGGACAATTTTTAATAAATTCCAGTCCAGAGTTTTTTGAAGACCCTCCAGATCCAGAGGCCTTGTTTTCAACTTACAAAGGTCACTCAGTGGTCGGACATGGAGGTTATTATTTTATGTTTTTATACTGTATTATTTAAACTCTACTTATGCACAACACTAGTTAATGTTTTGGGTTTTGCTCTTACTGACCCAGATATGGGATAAACAAACAGCAGTCTGCCATTATAGCCACGGAGCATCTGATTCTGCAGCCTGCGTGCATGTCAAACAGATTTTTCATACTAAATGTTTACTTGTGCGACATGCAAATGTGTTTTTGCCCTTTACTAAAACAATTGTGTTGCACAAGATGAGAATGTCTAGCCAAGATGTACTGCCTCCAGGCCAGTTGAGGCGACCCATGTGATTTTACAGCGCACCGCCTAATGGGTTTATGTTTATTAAATTTGTTCATTTTTTACAAAAGAAACAATACAAGACAATCCCATAAATGATAATGTACAAAATATAAAAAAATGAAAGGTAGCAGAAAGAAGAATAAATCTTATTATATCTGCCCCTTTTTTCCAACAATCAGATTAAACAATAATAATCTTCAACCAACAGTACAAAATGACTAACTCTTTCTAATTTTCTAACTAATACAATACACATTACGCTATTTCATATATATTTTTTAACACATTCGTTTTGATCATTTTCTTAAATGTAAACATTGACTTGGCATTTTTAACTACATTCTCCAAGCCATTCCATAATCTAATTCCCTGGATTGAGGTAGAACGTCCCTTCAAACTAGTTCTGAATTGTGGTTTTACAAACATCTCTGTCCCCTTAAGATTATAACAACTTTGTCTTTTAACAAAATGCATTTGGATATTTAAAGGTAATGCATTATTTTGAGCCCTATACATAACTGATAAAATATTATAGTCTACCAAATCATGGAACTTCAATAACTTCAGTTGATAAAATAATGTACTTGATGGATGACGGTAATGTTTTCTAGTGATAATTCTTACAGCTCTTTTCTGTAATACAAAAATAGGCTTTGTGATTGTTTTACACGCATTCCCCCAAACATCAATACAATAGATTAAGTGTGGAACAATGATTGTGTTATACAACAAATACAGAGCTTTATCATTCAATAGGTCTCTGACTTTGTACAGTACTGCAATCGATTTAGCTATTTTTATTCTTACAGAATTTATGTGTTGTTTCCATGTCAGTTTGTCATCAATAATGACACCCAAAAACTTCACCTCACTCACTCTACAAATCTCAACACCCTCAATTTTGAGTGGAACATCAACAGTTTTCTTTTTATTACTGAATATCATGTAATTAGTTTTTTCTAGATTTAATGATCATTTATTTATTTTAAACCAAGTTTGTATCTTGACAAATATAAATTATATATTAATATAAATTAATATAAAAATCTAAATTTAGAGATACAGGTAAAAAGAAAAACACTACAGTGGGGAACACATTATTGTATGATCTGATAAAAAATCTAATAAAAAGTTGTATTTACAAGGTAAGGTAAGAGAGTAAGATGGCGGCTGAGAGGCGAAGACGTTCGTAGTCGAGCTCCGGTACTACCTCCAAAAAAGTATTTGGAGAACATATATTTGCAGTTTTTTGCGCTGGATGTGAAGAGAGGAGCGCTGAAAAAGCTGCGGAAATTGGACTGGAACATGCGAGCCAGAATTATGAAACTACAGGCCAACGTGTCTGTGAGTTTTTGCCAAGAGTTAGCCTGGCGTAGCTACAAACCGGGCTAATTAAAGCTAACCGAGCTGGGACACCGTAACCGGGAGCCGTAGCTACGGGCTTTGTGAACAAATAAACCGGAAAAATACGCTGGTTGTTACGAAGAAACGCGGGCCGGCACGCTGGAGGTGCTTTGTTGCAGCGAAATAATACAACAAAGCTGTGAGGCTACAAGCTAACGTGTGTGCTGCTGATAAAAGCTAATGCGGGCAAACACCACGGAGTTGGGGATTGTTGCTACGGGCTAACGATCTGAAGTCTGTGGTCTGATCTGTAGTCTGTGAGCTGGTGAGGTCAGAGAGGCATTGGAGTGCTGCTGTGGAACAATAAATTACATCCAGGCCCCAGATGGACGAGAGCTGAGCTGTACTGGTTGCTGGTGGACAGGACCTGCGCTAAGCTGTTTGCTATGGACGTGAGCAGAGCAGCGAGCGAGTTGCTGTGGACGGGAGCAGAGCAACAAGCGAGTTGCTGTGGACGGGAACAGAGCAACGAGCGAGTTGCTGTGGACGGGAGCAGAGCAACGAGCGAGTTGCAGTGGACGGGAGCAGAGCAACGAGCGAGTTGCTGTGGACGGGAGCAGAGCAACGAGTGAGTTGCTGTGGACGGGAGCAGAGCAACGAGCGAGTTGCTGTGGACGGGAGCAGAGCAACGAGTGAGTTGCTGTGGACGGGAGCAGAGCAGCGAGCGAGTTGCTGTGGACGGGAGCAGAGCAACGAGCGAGTTGCTGTGGACGGGAGCAGAGCCGAGCGAGTTGCTGTGGACGGGAGCAGAGCGGCGAGCGAGTTGCTGTGGACGTGAGCAGAGCGGCGAGCGAGTTGCTGTGGACGGGAGCAGAGCGGCGAGCGAGTTGCTGTGGACGTGAGCAGAGCGGCGAGCGAGTTGCTGTGGATGGGAGCAGAGCGGCGAGCGAGTTGCTGTGGACATGAGCAGAGCAGCGAGCGAGTTGCTGTGGACGTGAGCAGAGCGGCGAGCGAGTTGCTGTGGACTGGAGCAGAACAGCAAGCTGGTTGCTGTTGGACGTGAGCAGAGCGGCGAGCGAGTTGCTG